>CM076578.1:1651083432-1651154420 GCA_034641835.2 Pinus albicaulis | reverse complement strand
ATCTAAAAATGAAACTATTTGTATTTGTTGTTCAAAGTATCCATTTTCATTTAATTAAGTGTGCAAAGTGTTCATCATGTCTTGTAATTTAAACAAAGTGTTTTTGGTAACTATTTCTGAATTTATGTGTGAGGGAATGTTAATTAAAATTATTGTTTAACATCTTAAATTAGAAATACACAGCAACAAAACTTCACCATAAGATAACACAACAACATGATAAGGTAGTTCACCCCTCCTAGGCTACATCTATCGGGTCCAAGGCTCCCAATGGGCATGTCCTTGCTATATTAAGTTGCTCAAATTGGTTATACAGTGAGAAATATGCCTAAACAGGAAAAACCAGCTGTGAAATTGAATTTACAAGACAGAAATAAGCTAAGAATGGCTTTTATTTCACCTCAAACAGTGAAGTATAGCCTAATGCAACTCCATTTCCCTCATGGCCCTGGTGGCTCTCTAAGCTTCCCTAAAGAAAAAATGGCTAAAGAACACCTCTGTACGCTCTGAAACCTATCCCAAACACTCCATAATTCTCAGAATACCCAAAATTTACCAATATTTTGTCCAAATTGGTTCAATATTGTGAAAGTTATGACTCCAAGTTTTTGCCCAGTGGCACTGAAAAATCCCCTCCAACTGTGGGATAACTCCAGTTGAGCTCAGCAAAAATGGTGGACTTGAAAAAATTTTGGAACCGTGCTCTACGTTTGGGGGCAGCATTAATTTTAACTGCTAGTGGTGGCACATTCACATGCTAGTTTTCTGAGACTGTTTGTTGGTAGATAACGTAAAAGAATCCACACCCCTGGTCTCAGCTTAAAGGTCAAATAGGAAGGGGGGGCTAGCACCAAGGTGCTTAACCCTGTTGTTCCACCAAAACAAATGTTTTAGCGCCCTGTTTCTTCTGTTGACGGTTGTATGGATAAGGGTTGGCTCTGTAGGGGCTTAAAACTTCGCTCGTTCAACAAACTTCACGATGACCCGACTCATCCGTTCAGAGTGACCCAAATACGTTTAGGTTAGATCGACCTCTACCCACTACCATGACCCGAATACATTCATTGCTTTGCACGACGGCCCGACCTGATTACGTTCACTGTTGCCCGCTTGTTAGTGACCCAAACGCGTTCAATGTGACCCGACTCCATTCAGGTCGGGTCGGGTCAACCAACAACAATACTTTTTTAACAAGACTTTGAACCATGGGCCAGGGGCCACGTGGAAGCCTCTGGGTACCACGTGGCACCCTCTTATAGGCTTCCAAAAACCATATAAAAAAAATGAAATTTTGCCATAATATTTTTCTGAAAATGACAAATTATTTTTGTTCAAAATCCCTGTTTTGAAGGTTATTGGGCAACTTCAAACTTCAATATCTTTCACATACGACATCGGATTTGAGTCTTGTTCACAATGTCAGAATTACAGTAACGAGGCCTATCCGTTCATTCACATTGCAACCAATTCTAAGTAGTTCCATTTTTTAGCATTTTTTCCCACTTGGACATGGTCACCTGATCACACCTCCCCATTGGGATTGTTTTGGACCCCAAAAGCCTTCAATTACCTATTAAGAAGATGAGGGTACAGATCCCTCACCTTTTCCACCTCCATCCATTTTTCCTTACTCGTTTTGCTGCCTTTAAGACCAACCCGAACATAATCAACATTTCCCCTCCTCGAAGTGCGTGTCCTTCTGTCAAGGATAGCATCCTCTTTTAGCTCATCCAAAAATTACGGCAAGAAATCCTCTATGGATGGCAGCTGAATGTCACTTTCATAATCAGCAATTCAAGGAGGTTCATACAAATGTAAATTTTCCACATTCACAACGGAATACATTTGCATATATGAATGAAAATCTAGCTGAAAAGCATTATTTCCAACTTGTTTAAGGATCTTGAATGGACCATAACGAATAGGCTTTAGCTTTTTACCTTCTCCTTGCATTCTTTCCTTACTAATATGCAGCCATACCTCATCTCCTTCTTGAAACTTATGATCAACTCTGTGTTTGTCTTGTCTCTCCTTGTACTTGCCTTGACTTTTTTCAAGTTGTTATTGAACCTACTGATGTATGAGCTGAATTCTTTCAATGAACATGCAATATTTGTCAATGTCACTATGCCCATCAATGGCAACATCCTTCTCAAGAATTAAATCTAAAGGTGACTTAGGCAAATACCCAAAGCAAGCTTCAAAAGGTGAAGTATTGGTAGAAGAGTGCTTGGCCCGGTTGTAAGCATGCTGAATGTAATGCAAGTGCTCATCCCAAAGCTTGGGATGCTTGCTGCAATAACCTCTCAAAATATGTACAATGGTTCTGTTCACTACCTCTACTTGGCCATCTTTTTGTGGATGGAAAGCAATACTCTTCTTCAACTTGGTGTCCATCATCTTCCATAGATTGGACCAAAAATTCCCAACAAATCTAGAATCCCTGTCACTAACAATAGAAGTAGGCAAGCCATAATGAACCCATACATGTTGAAAATATAAATCAGCAGTTTATTTATCAGTTATATATTTCTTACATGGCATAAGAATACACACCTTGTTGAATCTATCAACTACTACATAAAGATAATCATGCTTCTTTCTAGATAATGGTAGACCTCCAACAAAATCCATAGAAACACTTTCCCATGGTCTAGAAGGTACCGGAAATGGCGTATATAAACCAAGCTTCCTATTGCTAGGCTTGCTTGTAGCACATAATGAAAAACCTCTAATGAAACGTGAAACACTATCTACCATGCGAGGCCAATAACAATACCTCTGTAAACATGCCACTATTTTTCTTACCCCGAAATGTCCAGCAATAAGAGAAGAATGAGCTTCTCTCATGATGCTTAGTCTCTCCCCCTGTGGTATACATAACTTGCCCATATGAAATAGAAAATTATTATGCAACTGATAATGATTATCCTCAACATGATTCCCTTCACTCAAGTTAGCATACACATCCTTAAAATCAACATCTGATGCATATTGTTCTATGTAGCTCTCATGTACAATAGAATCATTCTTAAGTAAATTAGTAGCACTAATAATAGGCCTTGAAAGCATATCAGCAACTTTATTGAAAATACCTTTCTTGTACCTTATTACCAATTGAATTTTTTGTAGGAAACCCATCCATCTGAAATGTCATGACTGCTGTAATTTACTTTGCGGCTACAAGTACTGTAAAAGCTGATGGTCGGTATGAACAACTATTTCTTTGCCCATCAAATAGTGTTTCCAATTTTTTACTCTTTATACCAACGCATACAACTCCTTATCATATGTAGGATAATTCACAATAGCACCATTAAATGTCTCAGAATGAAATGTGATAGGCTTACCATGCTATAGGAGAACTGCACCCATGGCGTAATCACTAGAATCGGTCTGAATCTCGAATGGTTGTCTCAAGTCCGGTAATGCAAGGACTGGAGCTGAAATTATCTTTTCTTTCAAAGACTCGAAACATTTTTGTTGCTTGCCTCCCCATTGGAAAGCACGCTTCACACTTTTCACTGCATGCATAGGAGCTGATATGGCAGAGAAGTTAGAAATAAACTTCCTCCAATACTGAGTTGCACCCAAAAAACTTCTTACCTTTGTAATGGATTTGGGAGTAGGCCAATTCATAATGGCTTCTACCTTATAAGGATCAATTCTCAAAGCACCTCCTCCTAGTATGTGTCCCAAATAAACCAAATAAGTTTATCCAAATTCACATTTTGACATTTTAAGAAATAACTGATTTTTCTTCAAAATATCAAGTACTTTCTTAACATGCATGACATGCTCTTCTCGAGTCTTGCTGAAAATTAAGATGTCATCTAAGTAGACAATAACGATATCATCAAGAAAAGGACGTAAGATATCATCCATTACATGCATGAAAGTTTCAAGTGCATTGCATAAACCAAATGGCATAACAAGCCACTCAAAGAGTCCCTGTTTGGTTTTAAATTTTGTCTTCCAAATGTCACTTTCTGCAATTCTAACCTAATGATAACCACTACATAAGTCTAACTTAGTGAAATATTTAGCATCTTTCAGCTGATCTAACAAATCATCTATCCTTGGGAGTGGGTAACGATTATTTAGCGTTATATTTTTCAATGCCCTGAAGTCCACACACATGCGCCAAGCTCCATATTTCTTTGGAATCAACACTATCGGTGACCCACATGGCGAAGTGCTTGGTCTTATGAAACATTTCTCCAACAAGTCCTTAATTTTCCTCTTTATTTCAGCATTCTCCATGATAGACATGCGATACATGCCTATGTTAGGAAGAGGACAATCTTGATGTAACTGGATTTCATGTTGAATCTCCCTTTTAGGAGGTAAACCTGTCGGTTCCTGAAACATCTCATGATGTGCATCAACTACATCATATAAATATGATTTAAGCTTGGAATCACAATTTTCAAATGACTCATGATTCACATCAACCTTGGGCTTAAGCATAAGAAGTACAAAACTCTTACTAGAATTCACTAGTCTTTTTACGTGTCCCGCATTTACCATCGCTATATTTGTCTTCTTACAATGTGCTCTGACAATGAAATCCTTGCCATATTTAAAGAAATGATACTTATTTTCATGGTGATGGAAGATCGCCTTCCTGTCAAATAAGTAAGGACTTCCCAAAACAATTCCTGATATATCAAGCGGCACTACATCAAGTTCAATTGTGTCAATAAAGTGTGCAGTAATCGCAAAATGCAATATGCACTTTCTTGAGACTTGTAAGTTTGCATCCTTGCATATGCATCCAAGTGGATATGACTTGGGATGTGGAATGGTCTCAAGTTTAAGTTGTTTGACCAAGTCTTCTAATATGAGATTTGCTTGTGACCATTGTCAAAAAGTGTGTCAATTTTTGTATGTTTTGAGACTACCCTCAAATGGAACAATTCAATTCTTTCTTCCTCATTTGGAGTTTGTACATGACAATTTGAAGTACTAGTGCTTGGCTTAGTTTCAATTTCATTTCCCTTCATACTCTTCAAACCCATGGCTGCAATTTTGGTTTCTTCACCTGAATCATCACCTAAGTCTTGTGGTGTAGTTGTAGTAGCTGCAGTTTTCTTCTTTCCTTTGTTTTTGTTAAACTAAGTTCTTTTTTCAGGATGTAGTTTCCAACAGTTTTTCTCTTCATGGCCTTCTCTTGAATAGTTTTTACATATCAATTTATCACCCTCTTTTTTGACAGATGCATTCTTTTTTCCTTTTTCCCTTAGAGCTTTTATCTTTGTTTTTCCCCTTAAAAGGCTTGTTTCTACCCTCATCAAAAGTGTTTTTCCCTCTAGCCTCTAAATGTGTAGCTTGTACACAAACTTCGACTAGACTAGTAGGATTGAACATAAGGATAGTATGTCTAAGGTAGCTGTGCAAACCACCTATATATTTCAGCAGTGTATCTTGACTTTGTAAGTCTACCCCTAATAAGAGTGCTCTTCTCCTAAAATCTTAGGTGTAGTCTTGTACATTTTGTCCCTTAAGCTGTCTAAAGTTTTGCCAGTTCATGATAGCCTTTTGTAAATGAGCTAATGGATAAAATTTATTTTCAATTGAAGTAATAAATTCAGCCCATGATAAAGTGATCTTACTATGTTTTTTAATTTCATCCTTGGTCTTGGCTTCCCACTACACCAATGCTGCTCCATCCATTCTCAAAGAGGCTAGCTGTATCTTGGTGTCGTCATCATGAACGTTCTGTATCCTCAAGTAAACTTCCAACTGTCTTATCCCATTGTCAATTTTCTCTTCATTTACTTCATCGTTAAACATAGGCAACTCAAATTTAACATCAAGCTTTAAAAATGGACTTTTACCAGTGGTTTTAGACTTGTGAGATTGATTCACCGAAGTTGAGGATGACGATGTAGAGGAAGAGGATGAAGATGGAGATGGTGGATCACCATTTCCTCCGTGTCCTTTCTTTGACTTGTCATCACTTGTCGTTCCTCCTGAAGAACCCTCTCCTTATTTTTGGTTTTTAGACCCTTCTCCAACAAGCCTATCATTCATTTCTTGTTAGAGTACCCTCACCATCTCTGTCATGTCCAAGAAAGCCTTTTGGAACACTCGTTCCTCTTCTTTGGGATCAATATATTCAGGAGATTATCCCTCTCTTGAAGACATGCTTTAAGTTGCTTCTATGGCTCTTGGAGGTGGCTCTCTGGCCCTTCTTGGTTGAGGATTACTTTGTGCACTAGCCAAGTGTCCTTCACCTCTCTTGAGTTTAAGCCTAGTAAGCATCAAAACTTAAAAACAATCAACTATATCTTTGCACAAAACAAATTTTGAGTAAAACTATAGCTCCTAAGGCTCAAATCCTTAGCTCTGATACCATCTAATCTGAAAATGAAACTATTTGTATCTGTTTTTCAAAGTATCCATTTTCATTTAATTAAGTGTGCAAAGTGTTCATCATGTCTTGCAATTTAAACAAAGTGTTTTTGGTAACTGTTTCTGAGTTTATGTGTGAGGGAATGTTAATTAAAATTATTTTTTAACATCTTAAATCAGAAATACATAGCAAAAAAACTTCACCATAAGATAACACAACAACGTGATGAGGCGATTCACCCCTCCTGGGCTACAACTATCGGGTCCAAGGCTCCCAATGGGCATGTCCTTGCTCTATTAAGTTGCTCAAATTGGTTATAAAATGATAAATATGCCTAAACAGGTAGAACTAGCTGTGAAATTGAATTCATAAGATAGAAATAAGCTAAGAATGGCTTTTGTTTCACCTCAAACAGTGAAGTATAGCCCAATGAAGCTGCATTTCCCTCATGGCCCTAGTGGCTCTCCAAGATTCCCTGAAGAAAAAATGGCTGAATAACACCTCTGTTCACTCTGAAACCTATCCCAAACACTCCATAATGCTCAGAATACCCAAAATTGACCAAAATTTTGTCCAAATTGGTTCAATTTTGTGAAAGTTATGACTCCAACAAGTTTTTTCCCAATGGCACTAAAAAACCTCCTCCAACTATGGGATAACTCTAGTTGAGCTCACCAAAAATGGCGAACTTGCCAAAATGTCAGAATGGTGCTCTATGTTTGGGGGAAGCATTAATTTTAACTGCCAGTGGTGGCGTGTTCACATGCTAGTTTTCTGGGACTGTTTGTTGGTAGATAACGTTAAAGAATATGTGCCCCTGGTCTCAGCCTAAAGGTCACGTCAGAAGGTGGGGGCTAGCACAAAGGTGCTTAACCCTATTGTTCTGCTAGAACAAATGTTTTAGCACCCAATTTCTTCTGTTGACGGTTGTATGGATAAGGGATAGCTCCGTAGGGGCTTAAAACTCTTCTCGTTCAACAAACTTCAAGACGACCCAACTCGTCCGTTCAAAGTGACCCAAAGACGTTCAGGTTGGGTCGACCTCCACCCACTGCCATGACCCGAATACATTCACTGCTTTTCACAAGGAATCGACCTGATTACGTTGACTGCTGCCCGTCTCTTGGTGACCCAAACATGTTCATTGTGACCCGACTCTGTTCAGGTCGGGTCGGGTCAGCCCACAACAATACTTTTTTAACAAGACTTTGAACCATGGGCTAGGGGCCACGTGGTAGCCTCTGGGAAGGCCACGTGGCACCCTCTGATATGCTTCCAAAAACCATATAAAAAATGAAATTTTGCCATAATATTTTTCTAAAAATGTCAAATTAGTTTTGTTCAAAAGTCTTGTTTTGAAGGTTATTGGGCAACTTCAAACTTCAATATCTTTCACATATGACATCGGATTTGAGTCATGTTCATGGAAACATAATCACAGTGACGAGGCCTATCCGTTCGTTCAGGTTGCAACATCACCTGATCATGGGTTGAGGCTATTCCCACTTTTGGGAATGACGGTGAGACAGTGGCCCTGTTCCTTTTCAATCAAGTCATTTCTCGCTTTGGTATCCCCAAAGAGATTGTCACTGACCATGGCAGTCATTTTTAGAACAACATGATGGCTAAATTGGCTCGGAAATTAGGTTATCGACAGGAGCCTTCGTCTCCTTATTATCCTCAAACCAATGGGCAAGTTGAAGCCGTTAGAAAATCTTTGAAGATTATTCTTCAATGGTCAATTGATAAAGCTAGGTCCAATTGGCATGTCATGTTGTACCCCACATTTTGGGCATACTGGATGTCTATAAAGACTACAACCATTTTCACTCCATTTCAACTAGCTTATGGGTTGGAATATATATTTCCTATTGAATGTGAAATATCTTCCCTTAAGTTAGCAGTTGAGCTTCTTCATGACACTTCCAGTCTCAAAGAACACCTTATCCATCTAGAACATCTCGATGAGCAGCATCGAGATGTAGCTAAGATTAATTAGGTGCATAAGAAATGGGTGAAGGTTCAGTACGATAAGGCAATCGAGCCTAGGGTTTTCTTTGAAGGTGACCTTATTTTGGTTTATGCCCAAGAGAAGGATGCCTTGGGGGCAGGAAAGTTCAAATCTATGTGGTTTGGCCCCTTTATCGTCAAAAAGGTCCTCAAGAAAGGAGCCTATGCCTTTGTTTACTTTGATGGGAACGAGTTGGAGGAGCCCAGAAATGGGCTCTATTTGAAAAATTACTATGCTTAGGCTTAGGCCTAGCATCTTCTTTGTTGTATATATTGTATTTTTGTACATATCTGTGTTTCGATTTTTGGTGTGGTTTTGATGATTTTGATCTGCTTTGGCAAGAAATATTGGATGAAATGAGTCACTTTGGCTTTGTTGATGGTGCTAGTAGACGTAACTGGAACCTGGCTTCTATGGCTTGGGTAATCCATTATCCATCAATTCAATTGTTAGTTTCAAGAGGTGTCTGCATTGGTCTTTCTTTGAACAATGTAGCAGAGTACACTGCAGTGGTCAACCTACTCTCGGAGGCAATATCTTTTGGTGTTGATTCGTTAGTAGTTTACTTGGATTCACAACTGGTGGTTTCACATTTGAACAACACCTATCGTGTCAAAGACCCATTTTTACACCGATTGTTTTTTAGGGTAAGTTTGTTACAACATTCATTTCGATTTATTACATTCACTCATATTACTCGATCTGATAATTGGTTGGCAGGCTCATTAGCTAATCAAGCACTTGATTAGCATATTAATCATTCAACACTTTAAAAATATCAAAAACATCATTCATTATTTTACATTTGAGACATCACATCATATAAAATCGCTATATATATATATATATATAGATCAGAGTGTTCAAAATATACAAAATCTAGACCATCATGTCCTACAAAATTTGGACTTATGCCCGATCATGTCTATCATAAAAAATATTACAGTCATCCGATCAAATCTAAGTCTACTCCTGAGGTCCCTGGCTAACATTTGTGTTCTTATAGAACACAATGGCAGTCCCTACATGGTGGAATAACTGCACCCAGTCTCGTGGTACCCCTACCACCCGCCTCTGGATAGCCTCTGGTAGGTCCTCTATAGCGGCCATGGGTACTTGGTGAGTCAAACTCTCCAAGTTTCTTTGTACTTCATGGAGGGTCCTTCCTGGGTCTTCAACATATGCCTCACCTATACGGCACTTGTGCCTTAGGTAACCCTCTGGCCTAACTGGTCACATGTCTACATCATGATCATTAAAAAAATTTAATACATATTGTCCTATCATAAACATTTTTTCATTTTCTATATAATTTGAAAATATAAAAAAATCATATAATCAAAAAATAAAAAATGCAATCTTACCAATTGCGCCCCATGTTGCTCTGGGTGGAAGAACTAAATCAGGATCTTCTCGAAAGTCCATCCCAACATAGGGATAATCCTCCACTGCAATGACTTGTTCTTCCCACCATTGGAAGAACTCATCATCCCAGGTGGTTCGGGGAACTTTACTTCCCCCCAGTCTCTTCATCAGATCTTCCCATTGGGCTATTATTGGATCTTTTGGGTTGTTGATAGTAGAGATGACCTTGGGCTGAAGCCCTGGGACTCTCTCAAAGAAGAATGTCAACAATATTGTACCGTATCCAAATTTTTTAGTCTCTGTCTTCCGGATAGAGGTCAATTGTTTTTTCAGGTTGCCCAGCAAGGCTGTGCACCAATCAAAAATATGAATCAAGCATTCCACTACTATACTCATGTGTGTGCGTGAAGACTAATGTAGAGAAGTTGATCCTGCTACTCTGCCAATGGTAAAGAGAAGTATTTTCATGTACAAGTCCTTCATATCTTGATGGGAATCTAAGTTCCCACCTTATTTTCATCATCTAAGCAATATACTTGGAAATAATCCTCTACATTAAGCCCTCTAATGGGCTTGCCTTGTAAATCTACCGGGTCTCCCCTTCGATAAAGTCCAGTAATAAAGTATATGTCTTCCACCTCTATTCGTAGTGGCATCTAATCAAATATAAAGTGATCTTCTTTCAGTTCCCAATGATCAACCAGCATCCGAAGCAAACGAACATTGCTCTTCATATTCGGCATTTTGAAAAATTTGAGTAACCCACAATTTTGAATAATATCTAGGATTGTTGGCCCTCCATCACTTCATTATCAACAACGTTATGCTCACGTTCTCTCCAACTGATCAACATCTTGGGAAAATTCATCAATTGAATGATTAAATACAATTTTTGAAATTCTTCCCTGCGCATACGCGACCCCATTTGTACAAAGTCGCGTATCATATGCAGGTTCCTTCTCACGAGCTCGTGTATGCATAGAGGGTTTCAACAAAAATCTATTTCCTACGGTCAAAAATTCAATTTTTTTCTTAAAACATGAACGAAATTGATAAATAGGATGAGTCCAAGGTTTACCTAACTGACTTGAAATGTTTTGGTGGTCGGTCGCTCCATATTCAAGAGGAGGATTTTTTGCCCCGGAGCTCCTTTTTCCACTTTTTCAATGCACAAATGATCAAAATGTGAGTCAAAAAGTTTATTTATGCCCAGAATTTGAATTTTTTTCACAAATTTCAATTGTGTCTATTTTTGGGATTTGATTAAGGCTGTTTAACCTTTTGGCTCGTAAGAGTTGGGAAAAGTATTTTTTCAGGTACATTATGTTGAATTTTAGATATCCTAGTTTTCCTTCAGATCCATGACCATTGACCTGTCATAGCAGGTATTTGATTTCGAGCTGGCATATAGGTTAGGAAATTCACTTTCCGTTGTATTTTTGCATGCTAGCCTCCATTATGATCACTTGTCATAGCGTCGATCCCATCATGTCATGAGTATTTAGCCCATTTCACTCGCCGATTTTTTAATCGTGACTTTGTGTGAGAGCCATCCTTTACATGGGCTTCCTAGATAGTCCCTCGCTAGCATTTGTCACCCATGCTGCAATTTTTTTAGGCTTAGGAGTCCTCTTTAGTCTCGCCATGACTTATGCATTGAAGCTTCATTCTTCTTCTTCTTCGCTATCCTTATTCTGGCCATTTACCCTAGAGGCTCCCATCTATTTTCAAGTTATACTACTACATTGCATATTGACTACTTGTTTATATTGGCCTTTAGTCGGCTTCATTTGGACTCATGTTTAAGCCCTCTTTTGACCATGTCTTTCTGTACAAGTTAACTATGCAATCACTTAGCCTTTGTAACTTGACACCTTTACCCATGGATGGAACATTCCTTTTAGTGTCACTTGCCAGTTTTCTCCACCTTGCATTGAGCATAGGATTGTTCCTATCCCAGGAACTAGTGCATCTGTTTATTGACACTAGTTCTATCCATTGTACTATAGGCATTCCTTTATTCTTTTTTAGGCTTTGAAATATGAAAAAGACAAAAAATATATATATTTAAAAAATATCGGGAATGGGATATTACTTCCATACTCGATGGAAGCTACAGTGTCAGTTACGTCGCCCTTGAATAAAGCACAGAAAGCTAAGTCTTTTCTCCATGTGGGATGGTTTTAGTTTTTGACTTAGGAGAAGCCATAACCTTGTTTTTGAGTCAGTACTCCCCTGGTTGGTTATCTCTTCCAATCATATGGAGGGTTTGTTTATGCCTCCTCCATGACAAACTTATAAGAAGTTATCATTTGCTTCCATATTCAACATGAGTTGTGCTTTTTTTCAAGGGAAGTTAACCTGAGTCAGCCTTTCTGCGGTATCTCTTGACTCATTTTTCATTCGGTCTTCCTGGTCATGTTAGTATCTTGTTCTATCAAATCAGTTATTTGGTCCTTTTCTCATGCCGGTTTGAGAAGGTCTCCACTGACTTCTTGCTGGTGTGTTTTTCTCTTATCGACTACGACATATTGCTCTGAGAGTAAACCTATAGTCGCACCCTGGCCCTATTTACATCATTGTTAGGTGACCTTGTGCTCAACATTTAATCAACATCATGGGTCTTTGCTTGAGTGGTTTCCCTTATGTTCGACTTCATCTTACATTATCACACCTGGGATTTGTGCAATACTTTGATTTCCATTTGAAAATATCGGTGGCTATCTTGCCTCTTTGTCAGCTTTCATTATTGGTTGGTTCAGAGGGTTTCTTCCGTGCACTATCTTCATCTTATGCATGTCGGAAATGTACTTCAAGTTGGTTACTTCACTTTACTTCGTATGATTCCTTCTAAATATTGACCTGCGGGTTACACTCATGTTGGACAGATGTGGGATGCCCTAATGCCTTCCTTCCAACAAATATTTTCCCATCGACTCCGACTCATTGCTCTGGGAATAAGGTCTAGAGTCATTTTTTGGTACCTTAGGGTTTGCAGTCATCAATGGCATATTCTTCGCTATCGATAGTTAGAATACATCATTGTCTCCTGATTGATAGATTATTTCAAGTGTTCGACTTCAACTCATTCATTCGCACTTTCTAGATTGTACTGGGGCACCTTGACACTCATTATCATTATCAGTGGGTTGTCTCGCGTTTGTTAACGGTATACATCAATGACCATTAATCAAATGATTTCTCACATGGTTGACCTCAGCTCATTTATTCCCATTGTGTAGAATTGTTCCATGGTGATCAGTGAAGACCTCGGGTTTGCATCAGCATGCTTTGGTTCACTTTGACATCTCCTTCAGTTTTCTTCCAGTGACACCATCCACCCTTATATGTTGCAGTTTCATCACAGCAGCATCTTCTATGTTGGCTCTCGAGTTGCGTGTTGTACCATTTGTTCCACCACTTATGATTTTGTACTTGGAGATTCCGTTGTAGTTTCAGTGATCAAATATCTTTGCAGCATCATTGATTAGTCTTCTATATGTGATACTTGGACATGATTTTGACTTATACTTCCAGGCACTGATCAGATGATTCACTATGTACTTACATTTCAGCTATACTTGTATACATATTGGATTTGATCCATACTTTATATGCGGACGTGATTTTCTTTCACTAAGCATGGGTATGCCCGCCTCAGACATGAGCTATCTTTCTAATTTCTATCACTGGTTTTTTGGCAGGTTGAAATCTGGTGAAGTCCTCTCTAGTCCTCGCAAGGTTCTTTCTATGCACATAATACATTTTGGCCATCATGTACCCCAACCTCATATATTAGGGGGCATCTTTTATAGCATAATTTATCACCATTATATATTTGATGACTTACGCATTGGCCTTGGGCAGCCCTTCCATTCAGACTTAGTCATATTTCTAAAAAAATAGTATTTCAAAATCCATATGCGGCTCTGCCCAGACTTTTCCATGTATACCTGCGGGTCCATACATAGCAAACCCGCGTATGATATCTAAAATATTAAAAAATATAAATTTTCCTTATTTTGGAGGCAGGGTTTACGGTTTTTCCTGTAACTTAACTACCCCAACCCATGGCCTAACTGTTTCCCAACTGAAAAAACTAATTTGAGGGAGTATTAAAACCCCTCAAGGGAATGGCCTAAGGGAGGAAGAGAGAGAATTATAGATATTATACCTTGTTATAGCCCTGAACAATTCTAATATTTCCCTTGTGCCTCCTGCACTTCCCAAATTTTCAGGAAACCCTTGTTTCCTTGAGATGTTCACCTTCATCCTATGTGACATCCATTGTGCACCATTCTTGGAAGATGTTTTGTGAGGCTAGGGTTGGACGGATCCAGATGATGGTTTGCTCAAGGTCATGGCAAATTTTAAGTGATCTCTCCACTATTTATTTACTGTACATGTTATCAATAAAAATAAGTGCCATCTTGTTCCTGATGTTCACATGTTATATATCTCTTATACATGATTAATGATCTTAAATAGTTCATTTATTTTTATTTTTATGAGATTATTCATGCCTTTTGCTAACATCTAGAACATATATATGTTGTACAACTAGGTTTTTTTTCTTGTTCTTTGTTGGTTTGCAGGTTCTGGAGCACAAGGAGTTGCAGGGGGTTTGAACCCCGCGGGATCTACTACAACCGAAGGATAAACCGGTAAGATCTGCAATCCTTACTTTCTAGTTTAAAGCATAGAAGTCGGTTAATTTAGTCCTTATTGTGATGACATGCCCCTGATCTGTGAAGGTTTATCAACCCAATACCTTAGGGTAACATTTCCCATAACACTATCCCTACTTCCTTCACTCATTAAAAGTGTATGCAACAAACTATTAGATGATCTTACTTCTTGAATTGGAGACACGCGTGGAGTAGTGGGTTTGACATAAGGTATGACTGAGAAAGGTCACTAGGATACACTCATGGTTTGAATGGGCTGCCAAAATTTCATGGTCTAAGGGGTTTGAAATTGGAAATATCGGAAGTGGGTCCCTTATTTATTCTATAAACCCCTCCCCGTAGGTGGGGCAATGAAAGGAATCTCTTGCTGATAGCATGAAGAATCCATTGCAGGCATGGCACCAGTAGGCTGAAACACCTCCAGAATTCATTGCCTGACACAACTCATACTCTCCAATCTGCACAGTCATGCACATCTCCCTACCAGTTCTCTTCTTGTGCTTATAAATCTTGTTCACAACCTTGGTCTTTGTTCGAGGCACCACACAACTATCTATCAGGGCCTTGATATTATCTACTGCCTTATGATTGCATAGTAGCTTAATGCAGACTTGTATGAATGGTTTAACTTCATCATCAACATTTGGTTCCATGGTAGTCCTTGATGTGGATGCACCTGCAGCAGTAAAATTCTTCCTTGCCTCAATGAAAATCTCTTTTTCTTTATGCAGGTTGAGGCATTCCTTCTTGTGAGACGCCTTTCTGATCAATGGATCTGCAGCAAACTTTTCCTCCTTCCCCCCGGTGGTAACACCAGTGCGTGTAATTACAATTACACTTGGACCATCTATATGTTTTGCATAGGCGTCTGCTGCTTTTCCTGCATTTTAGCTATTAGCACGAGACAATCTTCAAATACATGATCAAGTTTCCTACAGTACTTGCAAGATTGTCACGTAGGGTTTGGGTAGTCACGTGCATAGTGTCTAGCATCGCCAAAGTTATAGAAAATTAATTTCCCTCTCCCTTGACCCGCACCTCCACCTCTCCCCCTCCCCCCGTCCTCTTGTTAGGGATCCTCCTCGTAGAGAGGGAGATGTTGGCAACGAAGGGTCGGCCTACACTCTATAAAGGTTCACATTGTCTATCATTAGGTCAAGCATTCTGCAGTGGTGCTCATCATGACCAGCTGAAGAGCAGAATCTACACCATTGTTGCTTCAATTTCGGTACATAGGCTCCTAAACACTGGCAGTGGTCTGTATCATGTCGCCCAACCACCCTACAACCATCACACCATAGTGTGGGGGTACTAGGCCCAGTAGCATCCCTGGGGCACAATGGATTTGGTCCCCTAGCTTGCAGGTAATCTGAAAGCAAATGGCACTGATATTTGGTGTGGCCAGTTCACTTTCAGCGTATGAACCCGACATCTAAGAGAACTTATTTACCCCGGCCTCTATGTAAATTCTGAATTTCTAAGTGTATAGCTTCTAATTGGCTCTGAATTTGTAGTGCTCCAAATTGAGCATCATCTCTAGGCACAACTTCTAGTTTCATAGCAATTTCCAGGGCTTCTTCCTGACAATCAATATTCTGCTGACCCATAGGCCCACATAGATGTGGCAAGAGCATGGAAATGAACCATTCCTTATGCTACTTATCATCATAAACAAATCCCTTGTCGCAGATGGTTTGCTTTAGGCGTTGGTCAGCTTCCCAAACTGACTCCTTTAGCCCTTGCTTAAAATCTTTTAGTTCTATTACGCATTGAGAATAGGACTTTGGATTTCAGAATGGCTACTTCAGGGCATCCTTAATTTGCTTAATAGTGGGATCTACATTGTGAGCTAGGTATCCCATGAACCAATCTAAAGCGCGACCTTCAAATACCATAGCCAATTGCGCTCTCTTGAAAACATCAATATTAACATTTTTCACAGTCCACACTGCATTCGCCAAAAACCAAAATCGATCCATATCCTTGTCCCCCTCACCCTTAAATGTGGGTAGCTTCATGTGCGCGACCATATCTTCTGTAGGTAGGGGCGATGGTGGGGGGCGGGGGGGGTAGGAGGTGTCTTACCCCTGCGTGAGTTTGATGGTGGCGTAGCATGGGGGCTACCTTTAACGTTCATAGCCTCGCTTCTATTTGTATTAGGTGAGTTTCTCAGAGGAATGTATACAGATATGTCCCCTCTCTGATTGACCCGATAATATTTTCCGATGCGTGTAGTGATTTTGGTCTAATCAGGGGTCATTCACTCGGTGTGGTTGCACAAAATACCCTTTCCACACAATATCATCTTAATCAGTAGGGGAAAATTTCGTAAGAATTTACCTCTCAGTCCCTTGAAAAATATCCTTTCAGTTTTAGAGTATGACAAAAATCGATCTACTACAAATTCTGTCACAAACCTGCCCTAGATGTTGTCAACCTAGTGATATACAGTTCAGGTAATGGAATTATCCGTCTTTTCCAACTGTTGGATCAATTCAGGGGTCCATTGCGTGACCTGATTGTCCTTCCAACATGTTTGGAATTATGTTAACCTTGACAACCACTCCTGAAATTCGTGCGCAAAGGTCATGAAGAAGATCTCGTGCACTTCTGTGAAAATATACTTATTCTTCCACTCTTCAATGAACAACTTCTTACTTCTATTTTCTTTCAGGGCAAACTCCTAAATCTATTTTTCAAACCAGTCCTCTAGTTCAGGTTTTAATGGCTGCCACTGACCTTTCGGCATCACCCAACCTCTCTCAAAATGATCCTGGTCCTCACAACATAACCATTTGTTGGGTTAAGGGGTCCTAACCTAGGTTCAAAGTTGAGGTTGACCAACAAAACCCTCTTACTACTGGCCCTTTCGGCAGTGACTTTCTTTCACAAGTCAAAGTCTCAGCCGAAGCAGTATGGGGGGGTGTTAGAACCAGGTTTCCACACCCTGAGAGAGGTTTTAATGATGTGGGTGCCCTACGATCCAAAATAACCATGAACAGACCTTCGCAACATAACCCCTAATAAGGAAACCCTTACAGACAGATTTAGGTCAATTATGCAGAATATCTTGCGCGCAGGTTAACCCAAGATTCATAAGCCAAGTAATAACTCTTAAAAAGCAATATCAGAGCCCAATAACATTAGATCCATCCGATAATCATTCATCTAAACCCAGAAACAGTTGCGTAAGAGATCTAAATACAAACAATACATGAATCAGAAATAATATGCAAATAGGAGATGCATTTCAGACTCAAATATCCTGAACAACAGTTCTTCTTTCATATTAGTTCAGATCCTTCATACAAATTCCCTTCAGTTCACCCATGCACACAACCAGTGGGGTACACACACAGCAGGGCTAAGGTCTCCGCGCACATAGCCAACATGAGCCTTTTACCCAAACAATCCACACAAAATATCACAAAACAACCAAATCTATCATTCGATGTTCAAACTTATCCCAAAAAAATTGACTTCTTCGACTCGATCTAGACTCCTATTTATACCTTTAGCCTACGCTAATCTAGGGTCCGCAAACCGTGGTTTGCGGCCCCTTGTTCTACCCTTTTTACCTGCCCCAAAGCCCCTTGACTTGTGTTGCACACGATTAAACTTACAAAATCTGTTACAAAATTATATCAAAATTGGTCTTCAAAGCTTGAACTTAGAGGAGCCCGCTCCAACAAGAAATGAACATGTTGGTAGACATGGAACATGAAATGCAGGTGATAAAGAAGAATATAGAGGCAACACACGACAAGAAAAAAAGTTATGCGAAATAGCACAGGGAATTTAAGGAGTTTCATGTTGGGGAGCATATGTATTTGTGCATCAATACCAAGAAGTGCTCCTTGAGGATTGGATCATTTGCCATGTTGGCACCACGATATTGCAAGCCTTTCGAGATCCTTGAGAGGATTGGAACAGTGGCCTACATACTTGCACTGCCTCCGATAGTGAAATTCCATGATGTTTTTCATGTTTCATTGCTTAAAAGATATGTAAAAGATGTTGATGATGTTATTTATTGGTATGTATTGCAGTTGGAGAAAGAAGGAGAATTCCAGCCATAACCTCAATGCATATTGCAGTAGAAACCTCTCGTGCTCTAGAACAGAGCAATCGAGCAGGTTAAAGTGCAGTGGAACCACTTTCGGCCCGATGAAGCTAAATTGAAAATGGATGATCAGATGTGGGTTATATATCCTTCATTATAAGGAAAATGAGTTTTGGTATTTATACATATTTATGTATGGTTTCTATTGTAAATACCAGAATTAGTTGTATTATAAAGCTCGAATAAGCGGTATAGTTGCAATTTTTTCATGTTTGTCATAATGGTTTTCCTTTGAGCATGAGATTATTGTAAATACTACAACGAGCTAAATTATAAAACTTCAGAAGTAGTATGTTTTTGGATTTCAACGATTTTGCTGGTTGTAAGTGTCATAGAATATCAAAGACAGTATTCCCCTAAGAGAAAGAAGTATGTAATAGCCCCAAATTAAAATCTCATGTAATAAGAGTTAATTGTTGTTATTGTATTTTTTTTTTTTTTAAAGATAAGTTTTACTGATGCAATTTATGCATTTCAAATGTTCTTATAACATTGAAGCCAATTATATTTAAGAAGACAAAATTATACATACTAACTAAAATTTGCAAAGCCAGATTCAATAGAAAAATCAAAACCATCAAATTTTTGCTTTATTTAATCATAGTCATTTCAAACATTTCCACGTAAAAACAAATGTATAATAAATCCGGCATTGACCAGTAGCCAAAGTTGAAAGAATGTCTGAATTCTAATACTAAACACTAGAAAAAGAATAACCATTAAGTACGAGAGACAGATGAACATTTATTCTTTCGTTTAATTTGTATCATTTGTACATAACATTTAACATTGGAGTAGTTTATAAGGGGACTTTTCGGAGATTCCGATCATTTAAAAAATGCACTTTTTCGACTACCCTTCTCTCTCACTGTGGCAAAGCACATTCCTTTGTCTCTGTCAGTTTACCTTTTGTCTCTTTATGTATAAAATCAGTTTGTTGATTTAGTTTTATAATTTATCTCAAATTTAAATAAAGTAATATTGGGTAAAATTAGAATTTGATCAAATAAAGCTAATTTATTTATTGTAGAACTTCTTAACTACCTTACCAAACAATCGTGAGTAGTGGCGATATAGAAAATGGGCATTGCATATGATTGTGAAGTTCAATAAAATTTTTGAAATAAGCAATTTTTTAAAATACACATTTAATTTAAAAAATATAATATAATTAAGTTAAAATATTTAGTTTATTAGTTTTTAACTAAAAAAAATATAATAACTTAAAGTTCATAGAACTGGAGATCAATTTTAAAATAAAAAAATAATATTTATTATAATAAGAAAGAATCATTAAAACAAAATAAAGATAAAAACAAATTTTATTATAATTTAAATCTTTTTAGCTCCTCAAAATATTACAGTGTAGTAGTGTTTGCACCAAACTATTTACTTAAACTTGAGATAACAAAATGATTTTACAAAACTAATTACTAAACTAACAAAATGATTTTATATTAAGTTTTTTTCAAGGGTATTTGGCTTTGCACAAGTCCCGTTTTTGGTTTATATACATAGAAGTAAACGGAAACGGAGATAAAGGGACGGATGTACTTTCCCACGTGGAGGACGAGAGAGAAATAGTTGGAAAAAGTGAGCTTTTCGAATGATCGGAATATCCGAAAAATCGCATTATAGACTGCTCCTTTAACATTTGCCCCGGCGGGAACACCTATAACGCGTGGTAGAACCAGATTTTACATTGGGTTTCCTCAATTATCCTAATAATATAGGAATAAAAAAAGTGATTTACCATGGTAAAATAAAATAGGTTATGACAGCATTTAATGGTAGGCCTCAACCAGATTACTCAAACTAATTATTACCTATTCACTATAAAATAAATTTTAATAAGAAAAAAGGGTGAACAAACTAAACCATAAGAAGGAAAAGTTTAGTTTTGAAATCCCTGCCCTTTTTTTATCAATGAACTTAATGCAACTAATTCCATCCCATCTAAGTTTTGCAGGTTAATCACATTTCTGTATTTTTACTTGGATTCTTTGAATCTTAAACAGTGAACATCCTTCTTTACTGAGATGGAAATCTAACCTTCCAATCTTACTTCAAAATGAATATAAATAATTTTAATAAAAACTAAAACGTTGTAATCATCCTGAAGCAAGCTATTTCTGACATATATTTCTTATTTTTTTATAAATTTAATGTAACAGTATAATTGAAAAAAGATGAAAGATTGTTCGGAAATATTCAAATAAATTTCAACAATTTATTTTTGCTTTTCTGGTTTTTGACCATAGTAAAGCAAAGCAAAGAGTTTATTATATCAAATAGGGCTAAGTATTTGGTGAATATATGGAATAAGTCGGTGAACATATTATATCAAACGGGAGTCAGGGATTTGGTGAATATATGGAATACTTCATGAGATCGTAGTTACTTAATACATTGGTGATCCTATGTTCCTTGCATCGAGTTTTTGATTGGTTTAGCTACTTAATGAATCATTACGTCAGTTACAGGAAAAGACTTGCTTTACAACCATATTGTTTATAATATATTGCTGTAGTCTACTTAGCATAAAGAATGAATCAGAATTTGGTAGAGATTTTGAAAAAATCAGACAAAGATTCAGAATCTTGTTTACAGTTCTTAAATTTCAGTATTTTAGGTACCCTAAGGGTTTCTGATAGTGTTGAATCCATTTCGACTATCAAAAATACAATTCAAACACTCCAACAACCTAATTTTTTGAATTTTATTTTACCAAATTCCCATAAATTTTTTGAATCTCTAAAATCTTACATAAAGTACAACATTGTTCCTCCACAATTTTGAAAACATACGAAGTTTTTACCCAAAAACTTATTACTTCCATAAATATGTAAAGTGTTTTTCCATAAACCTTTGAATATATATATATATATATATATATATATATATATATATATATTACCGATATGCCATAAGATGTTTTACATATTTGTTCATGCCAAAAATATCAGTTTAATGTCTTGGAGTGTAGAAGGTTTACCATATTTAGATGTCACTCACCTGCCACGACAACCGAGAATAATACCAATAATCATAGAAATATATCATAAATTATGAAGAATTCTTTCGGCAATAATCACATTATCATGAACAAAGTCCACGCGTTTCGAACCCACCAGTGTGGTTCATTATCAGGACTAGGTGAGAGATCAGATCAGTCGTTAGGTTTAAATAGATGTAGTAGAGGCAAATAAAACCGTTATAATCAACTAATTTGACTATGAAATCCAAAACTGTTAGTTCCAATAATTAAAACAAAAAATAAAAATAAAAATAAAAATAAAAATTTTCCACTAATTTAATTATTAATTACAATTTGAAACAGCTAGTTTGAATATTCAAATTAATAGTTTAATTATAAATAAAAATAATAACAAATTATATTTCTATTAATATTTTTCAAATTACAAATATTATTTAATATTGTAATATATATAAAATAAAATAAAAAATAAAAATAATAATAACAAATAAAATAAAATAAAGTATAAAGATAAATTAAAAATAGTTCAATCAATAAATTATTTAAGTCAATCTAACTACTTAAGAAAATAATAATAATAATAATAAATAAATTTATAAATAAATAAATAAATAAATTTAATTTTTCTTAACATCGTTAATTGATTATTCAGAATTTAAATATTATTTTATTATAATAATATATTAAAATAAATAAATAAATTAAAAATAAATTAAAAAATAAAATAAAAATAAAATAAAATAAAATAAAAATAAAAATAAAAATAAAAAATATTAAAAAAATAAATAAAAAATAAAAAATTGTTAAACACTATGTTAAAGCACACACATGGTGTATGAGAAGAGAAACACACACACACACAAGACTCAACACACAATGAAAGATAAGCGTGAGGCTTTCTTATTTTTCCATTATACAAAAATGTACATTTATAGTACAATGGTGTGACTCTTGGTTTCACATTCCAAGGTCACTTGGACTCCATTGTGACTTTTCGCATTCCACACCTACCCATGTAGGATTAGGTGTTCCAACATCCCCCTTAATCCGAAGGGGTATGTGTGAGTCCAAGAAGAGAGTTGTAATACAAATCTGCAAAGTATGCATGGCAGCACTTGGGCTGAATCAACTCTCTGAAATGTTGGAAAAAAGAGGTGGTTTTAGGATGACCACAAACACTGGAACGCAATACATGTTGCAGTTCCCAGAACTCTTCCAAAACTGGCAAGAAGCTAAAAGCTTCTGCTAGAGGAATTGTCCCTCATAAAAAAGGGAGACCTTCAACCTAAAATAAGGGAGGTCTACTACCTGTGATGGTTTTAGGATTACCAACAACTATGGAATGCTTGAAGAATTTCCTGGAACTCAACCAAAGCTGGCAAGAAGCTGAAGGCTTCTGCTAGAGGAAGTGTTCCTCATATATGAAAGGGAGAGCTTCGACCTAAAAGAAGGGAGGTCTACTACCTGTGATGGTTTTAGGTTATCCACCAACCAAATATGATGGTTTAAGGTTGTCCACCAAACGAAGGCATGCTCATCGGCATCCATGTCTCTCGTTGTATACAAAGATCCGAATCCTGGACGACAACCCAGGCTCGTGCTCGCTCGATCCGTCGGCGCCAGCACACCACCATTTTCCCCCTGTCAGGGACAAGGTGAGATGATGGCGAAAACTCAACTGCAAGTTTGCTCAATATTCGTGAACAAGTTCTAACATGTGTCGTAAACATCTTCTTGGCTGCTGATGCCCATTGCCAAGAAGCGATCCATCCAAGATGAATATTTGTTCTTGCAGGAGGCTTGTTTCTGAAGCATCTGTCTGAAGAATGAGTGTGCCGACCACAGTGCTTATATGGATGAAGATCAAAACAGTGATCTTTCATATGGCCAACTCGATCACAGTGTTGGCATTTCTCAATCTGATGTTGTTGTGGAACATGATCTGGAACAACTGCAGGTGAATTGTCATACATGAATCCGGCACTCTGAAATATGATGGGCTTTGTGTAGTCTAGAATATGAAAGGACACATCCTTGTCATATCCAAGACCAGTTCGGTGCTTGTTGTGGACAAGCTCTTCCCAAGGTCTGATGATGGGCTTGAGAAGTGTAGGTTGAGCTGCTGCATCTGCATGTACATCTGCTCTAGTACAAGGCACTGAATGTGAATCAACTGGAACTTTATCTTCTTTCTTCTGATGAGAGTCCTTCACAATCTTCTGAACAGAAACAGGTTCTGAATGGTGACTCTTTTGCTGAATTTCATCTTGTTGAAGCTGAGATTCCAACTGCAAAAACTCAATCTTCTCTTGTGCATCTAGCAAACAATTTTGAATGTTACAAAGAGCATGTTTGCTCATTTTTATCACATCATCAACATTTGAATGAATGAGGTTACTCAACAACTCTAATGCCTCATTGATTTTGGCCATTTTCAACAACTTAGGCTCAAAAAATGAAAGGGTGTCGTCTTCAACCGAAAATGCACCCGTTTACAATGTGATGCAACAAGAAATACAAGTGACTCAAGAGAACTTCCAACTATGGAAATCTTAAAGTACAAAATGTGCTCCTCAAATGATGGAGGACAATCAACAATGACTTACATCAACAACTCAAATTCACTGATTCCAACTATGAATGAGCTACAAATTCGACTCAAAATACAATGTCAGCTCAATACATATCTCTGCAAAATATTTGTAAATGTGTAGCTGAAAACACTTGTGCAAGAATCTTTTTATGGCAGCTGAATTTTCTTCTTCAAATAGCTGTTTTCAATGATGGAAAACTTGTCTTCAAATGTGAAATTCTTCAAAAAAAACACCTTTATATTAATGCCACAAATCATATAATGTAATCTGCACTTTTGTCTATGTATTCAATCCATCTTCTTCATATGCCATTTCTTTCATTTTTGTTGTTCATATCTCTTCTTTTCTCTCTCTCTGTTTTTTTTTTTTTTTAATTAATTAAAAATGGAAGGATTGTAGTAAAAATGGAGGAAGGGGATTAATTAAAAGAGAGGGAATTTAAAAAGGGAGGGATTGTAATAATGGAAAGAGATTTTAATAAAAAAAAAAATGAATTAATTTAAAATGGGTGGGTAATTTATTTAAAGGGAGAATTATTATATAAAATGGGAGGGAATTAAAAATTGGGGAAATATTAAAATGGGATGGGATAATGGGTGAGTGGAGCTATTAAGAAATTTGTTAATGAATTTAAAAAGGAGGGGGGTATTAATGGATGAGGGGTAGTATTAAATGGGAAGGTGGATTAATGTAACGTGGGAATCGAATTAATGGGAGGGGAATCAAATGGTGGGAGGGGAATTAGTTTAGTGGTGAGGTGCAGGCGTAGTGAGAGGTGAATGAAGGTTCGTGGGAGGAGGGACGAAAGGAAAGAGGAGTCGATTGGGATGAATGTTGAGATTTGTGTTGTTGCGTAGGGGAATAGGGGAAGGTGAGCCGCGTAGTGAGAGAAATCATTTGATGGGAGGTTGTTTGCAGAGAGAGCGGGAGTGAGTAGAAATAAGAGGGGTGACTGTTAGCGCAGGGGAGAAGGGTAGGGCGGAGCGTTTTGTGAGTGTGCAGAGGAGCGATAAGGGGGTGGCTAAGATGTAGAGGGCCACGGGTAGGGAGGCAGGGAAGGCGAGCACGGGGCGGAGTGCTGTAGCAGATAGATCGTGAGGCATGAGGGCTGTGGGTTGCAGAGAATAATAATTATTATTATTATTATTATTATTTTCTTCTTTCTAACAGCAGAGAGAGATTCCAGAATGCTTGAAAACAACACAGAATATTTTTTTTTTCTTCTTAAAACAGTAGAGAGCATAATAGCAGAGGACAGTAGAATTTTTTCCAAATGTATAGCAGAAAAAATCCAGCAGCAACAGAAAGTGCAGAAATGAGGGAAATTTCAGAATTTCAAGTACTGAAATGCAACAGCAAATTGCCAATAAAACCCAGAAATTTTTTCAATAGCTCAGCGGCAGAAAATATTCAATGGAAAAACTCAGAAATTTTCCAGAAACTTATTTTAAAATTTTTTCCAGTAGCTCGATGAAAATGCTGACCAGACGACAGGATTCCCTGAAGTAAATATAGAGGAAGAAGCCCCTGAATATAGGGAGCCCAACCAGAAAGACCTAATAAAATAACCAACTGATAATATCGGCAGCATTCTGCCGCCTCTTGAGCCTGTTATCGGCCCATAAACTGAATTTCTTGTTAAATAGGAATGGATTGAACAGTGTGAGAAGAGAAGGCTACCTCTCAAGAAACGGTACCATTTGCAGTTTAATGAAACTATGAGATTGAAGAGGGAGGTTTGGCAGTTGAAGAAACAAGTTTCCGGGTTGAAAAGGAAGGTAAAAATTTACAAGTGGAAGGAAGTAAAGCCAAAAGTTAAGGTTGCTTCTATAGCTATGCAGACTGGTTCGATTGAACAGTTGTTTGAAGGCCAAGAATTTTTCTTGGCCGCCAAGATTCAGAGGTGGCAGTCTGTTGTGAATGGACACAAGAAAGGGACAATGCAGGTACGAGAACAGGTTTTCGGGATCGTTACAGGATACATTGACCAGTTAAATAAGGTGTAGCTGAAGCAAGCTAAAAAAAAGGCCAAAATAGAAGAATTGGAAGAACAAGTGCAGCTGCTGCAATCAGATAAGGAGAAGATGTTCTCCTTGGCACAGCAGGTAATGGCCTGTAGAACTCCTGCACATAGCTACAACTTATTCCTTCATGAACAATTTCTTTTCTTTTGTCTTGAAAGTATATATAAGGATATTTGGCACAAGATTGAAGACCCCATTCAATTCCTTCGTATTCTAAAAATTCATGATATTATAGGACAACACTTAATGTGTGAGCTCTACATGCATGGTTATTTTTTGAAGCATGATCATTCTTTTAACCCCGTTACATTCGTGGGGGACATTCATTTAAGAGCTTTTACCTCCTATACCATCAATCATATTAAATGGAGAACGGTCTGTGATAAGTTTGAAGAGAACCAAGTCATAAGGCCGCTAATGATGAGGAAGGAGCATGGCCAGTCATCAAACATTTATAACAAGCATTTAACCTTTCTACAGATTGAGGGGCATAGAGAACACATGTTGGAAACCCATAAATGGTGTGCTGACCTCTGTGTTAGATAGATTACAATGTTCCATAAGGAAGCGCTGGACATTTTTCAGAGAAGGTGGATTTTTTCATCCTCAGCTGTAAGAGGACGAGAACCATTTGGGGCACCTAATTTTGCACGGGCTCTAGAGAGGATGCCATGTTTTGTAGCATGCATTCAGACCTATGGGGTCAGATGGATGGGGCTGAGGTTTCCGTTTCCCCTTATTTGGTTTCCAGCCGAGCAATATACTCCTGCATACAACGTTGACCCAAACTGGTGGAAGGATGTTGTTTTAACGGAAGGTTATAAACCCTCTAGGACAAAAATGGCCAAAGAATATGATCTCACACAGCTTCATGCAAGTCACAGTCAGTCCAACCCAGATATGAGGAGACGACGAGCTACATGAGGACATGCAGATAGACCAGTTGGGGGGAGATGTTGGGCACCTGATTTGTATACTTTTCTTTCCCATTTTCACCCACCTTTCTATCTCTTTGTGTCATTATTATTCTTAAACACATGAGGTAAACCCCTTTCTCTTATTTTACATGGGATATTTTATTAATGAAGTAATAATCCAGAAGGTTTTACCTTTTGCAAACGTTAACTTCGACATTTTTATAGATTCGGAAAAAGCGAGAAGGTTACAACTGTGAGTCATGGAGTGGGTCCTAATTTCTAGCGTTGCCTTCACTTGCTGCTACAACGCAACAGACTCTGTTTCACCCCAACAACATTTCAAGATTTTTCATGTTTTCATTTTTGGAAATTAGGTTTTTGTTGCAACGAATTGTATAATTGTAGATATGTAGTTGTTAGAGGAAATCTGCGATTTCTTGAACAATTGTATAAAGAGGGCTTGCGGGCTATGAATCGGGGTTAAGCCTAGTACATAAATATTTTGTAATAGTATATTCTGCAATTAATTGATTGCACAACACTCTGTTGTTTCACCTGTAATTTGTGATTTTGTCGCAGCCCTGATCAGAGATTTGGGCCCACTCCTCTGATCAAGTGTTGTGTTATCTTTATTTTTGTTGATTTCATGTTTAGTTGGGTTTGTTACTGTTGTTCCAGTATAATCCTTTAAATTTCTGTGAATGCTTTTTAATTCTTCAATACGTTTTTAATTGCTGTTATAGTGGTCTGTGTGTTCGTTGATTAAGCCTATGATCTAACAGTAGGTCATGTGATTGCTCTTGCATATACTGTGCCATTAGTCTTGAAATAACTAACGCCCTCGGGTTGATAATTTATGTGGAAAAAGGGTTTGAATATTGTTCACACCCGGACACCAACAACAACTTAGCCTGCAATGAAGCAATTTGCTACTCAAAGTATGCCTTTACTATCTGGATCTCTGATCTGGAAGCCTTGAGCTTGACGACGAGGCCTTCAATCTTGGAGCTGCTCTTCCATCCCAATGTTGACTTCCTTCAATTTTAGAGGTTTAGTGACATCCACCATCCCTAACATGGGCCCTGCAACTGCACTCTCTCCTTCAGATTCAGGGATATTAAAATTCCTAGGGTCATCTTCATTATCCTCTATTGAAAAGTTCCTGCAGTTGACGATGTCTTGCATCTGCACATCCTAGGCCAGCGTAGCACATTCCTTTCGGGGTCGGGATTCGTCAAAGAGAAGGACATCTATGTCCTGCAGGGCTTCAACCAATTTCTCCGAGCCCTCAACCAAGCCAAAGGTTGCCAGGAAATCCTCAATCATCATAAAATAGTTTTGAGTGCCTTGGTGTAGCTCAACTTCTAGATACCAGGTGGCAGGTACCGGCCCCAACAAATGGCCAAACCTATGAAACCGCTCATTCCAGGTATTTTCATCCCATACGTCCATCCATATTTCCTCCCAGTCCTAGAAATATCCCTTATGTGTCTCCCACCAACATGCTGGAGTCGCACACATAGCTAAATCAAGCGCCCAGAACTTTGATTCCTCTAGGAAAACTTTTTCCAGTGCTTCCAGAAATTATTTGACACTACCAGAACCATTAAAATAGGGTAGTTCTCTTACCTATGAGGAGATGCACCAGAATTTCTTTGTGATATTAAAGCAGCGCAATGCAGATACCTCGTGCAACTGGTTCTGCCAGTTCTCCATCTCGCTATCCTTCTCCCAATTCAACATGCCATCAGCTGTAGGGTTGGTCCAATCTTCATCCAGTGCAGTCAATTTGTAAATATGGTCGACATCATCCCCTTTGCATATTGGTTCTGTATATCATTCCCCTTCTACTGGGTCCAGTGGGACTATCACCCACGTGCCATCATTCTCAAAAATCATACTTCTACGCTTCAGGTTGATGATGCCTCCCATATAAATGTCCTAATCCAATCCTAATAGCGCAGGGTAGGGGTCTGCATCATCCACAATTTGTATTACTTCAAAATCCACACGTACCTTTACCCCAACAATGTCTACCACAACTTGCGAAAGCCTCCCAAGTGGAATGATCTTTTGCTAATTAGCCATGCGTAGCTGAATAGTGGACCACTCCAACTTTGGTTCTCCCATCTTCTACTAGATCTACTTAGGTAAGAAATTTGCATCAGACACAAGATCCAAGATGGCCTGATCCATCTCATACTCTCCAGTTCGTACAATCATGCACATCTCCCTACTAGTTCTCTTCTTGTTTTTATAAATCTTGTTCATGGCCTTGGTCTCCATTTGAGGCACATATTTTTTCGCGCAACTATCTTTAGGGTTTGGATATTATCTACTGCCTTATGATTGCGTAATAGCTTAATGCAGGCTTGCAGGAATGGTTTAACTTCATCATCAACATTTGGTTCCATGGTAGTCCTTGATGTGGAAGCACCTGCATCAGTAAAATTCTTCCTTACCTCAATGAAAATCTCTTTTTCTTTATGCAGGTTGAGGCATTCCTTCTTGTGAGACACCTTTCTGATTAGTGGCTTTGCGACAAACTTTTCCTCCTTCCCCCCGATGGTAAAACCACTGCATGTAATTACATTTACACTTGGACCATCTATATGTTTTGCGTAGGCGTCTGCTGATTTTCCTGAATTTTAGCTATTAGCACGAGACAATCTTCAAATACATGATCAAATTTCCTACAGTACCTGCAGGATTGTCACGTAGGGTTTGGGTAGTCACGTGCACAGTGTCTAGCATCGCCAAAGTTATAGAAAATTATTTTTCCTCTCCCTCGACCTACACCTCCCCCTCTCCCCCTCCCCCCGTCCTCTTGCTGGGGATCCTCCTCGTAGAGAGAGAGATGTTGGTGATGAAGGGTCGGCCTGCACTCTGTAAAGGTTCGCATTGTCTATCATTAGGTCAAGAATTCTGTAGTGGTGCTCATCGTGACCAACTGAAGAGCAGAATCTACACCATTATTGCTTCAATTTCGGTACATAAGCTCCTAACCGCTGGCAGTGGTCTGTATCGTGTCGCCCAACCACCCTACAATCATCGCACCATAGTGTGGGGGTACTAGGCCCAGCAGCATCCCTGGGGCGCAGTGGATTTGGTCCCCTAGCTTGCAAGTAATCTGAAAGAAGATGGCACTGATATTTGGTGTGGCCAACTCACTTTCAACGTATGCACCCGACATCTGCGCCAGCTTATTTACCCTGGCCTCTACGTAAATTCTTAATTTCTAAGTGTATAGCTTCTAATTGGCTCTAAATTTGCAGTGCTCCAAATTGAGCATCATCTCTAGGCACAACTTCTAGTTTCATAGCAATTTCCAGGGCTTCTTCCCGAGAATCAATATTCTGCTGACCTATAGGCCCACGCAGATGTGGCAAGAGCATGGCAATGAACCATGCCTTATGCTGCTTATCATCGTAAACAAATCCCTTGTCGCAGATGGTTTGCTTTAGGCATTGGTTAGCTTCCCAAACTGACTCCTTTAGCCCTTGCTTAAAATCTTTTAGTTCTATTACGCATTGAGAATAGGACTTTGGATTTCAGAATGGCTACTTCAAGGCATCCTTAATCTTCTGAATAGTGGGATCTACATTTTGAGCAAGGTATCCCATGAACCAATCTAAAGCGGGACCTTCAAATGCCATAGCCAATTGTGCTCTCTTGAAAACATCAATATTAACATTTTGCGCAGTCCACACTGCATTCGCCACAAACCAAAATCGATCCATATCCTCATCCCCCTCACCCTTAAATATGGGTAGCTTCATGTGCGCGACCATATCTTCTGCAGGTAGGGGCGATGGTGGGGGGGGGGGGGGCGGGTGGGGGTAGGAGGTGTCTTACCCCTGCGCGAGTTTGATGGTGGCGTAGCATGGGGGCTACCTTTAACATTCATAGCCTCGCTTCTGTTTGTATCAGGTGAGTTTCTCAGAGGAATGTATACAGATATGTCCCCTCTCTAATTGACCCAATAATATTTTCCAATGCATGTAGTGCTTTCGGTCTAATCAAGGGTCATTCACTCCATGTGGTTGCACAAAATACCCTTTCTACACAATATCATCTTAATCAGTAGGGGCAAAGTTCATAAGAATTTACCTCTCAGTCCCTTGAAAAATCTCCTTTCAGTTTTAGAGTATGACACAAACTGATCTACTGCAAATTCTGTCACAAACCCGCCCTAGATGTTGTCGACCTAGTGATATACAGTTCAGGTAATGGAATTATCCGTCTTTTCCAACTATTGGATCAATTCAGGGGTCCACTGTGTGACCTGGTTGTCCTTCCAACATGTTTGGAATTATATTAACCTTGACAACCACTCCTAAAATTCGTGCGCAAAGGTCATGAAGAATATCTCGTGCACTTCTGTGAAAATATACTTATTCTTCCACTCTTCAATGAACAACTTCTTACTTCTATTTTCTTTCAAGGCAAACTCCTAAATCTATTTTTCAAACTAGTCCTCTAGTTCAGGTTTTAATGGCTGCCACTGACCTTTTGACATCACCCAACCTCTCTCAAAATGATCCCGGTCCTCGCAATAGAACCATTTTTTGGGTTAAGGGGTCCTAACCTAGGTTCGGAGTTGAGGTTAACCAACAAAACCCTCTTACTACTGGCCCTTTCGGCAGTGACCTGCTTTCACAAGTCAAAGTCTCAACTGAAGCAGTATGGGGGGGTGTTAGAACCAGGTTTCCACACCCTGAGAGAGGTTTTAATGATGTGGGTGCCCTACAATCCAAAATAACCATGAACAAACCTTCACAATAGAGGCCCTAATAAGGAAACCCTTACAGACAGATTTAGGTCAATTATCCAGAATATCTTGTGCGCAGGTTAACACAAGATTCATAAGCCAAGTAATAACTCTTAAAAAGCAATATCAGAGCCCAATAAAATTAGATCCATCCGATAATCAGTCATCTAAACCTAGAAATAATTGCGTAAGAGATCTGGATACAGACAATATAGGAATCAGAAATAATATGCAAATAGTAGATGCATTTCAGACTCAAATATCCTGAACAACAGTTCTTTCTTCATATTAGTTCAGATCCTTCATACAAAATCCCTTCAATTCACCCACGCACACAGCCAGTGGGGTATGCACACAGCAGGGCTAAGGTCTCCGCGCACATAGCCAGCATGAGCCTTTTACCCAAACAATCCACACAAAATATCACAAAACAACCAAATCTATCATTCGATGTTCAAACTTATCCCAAAAAAATTGACTTCTTCGACTCGATCTAGACTCCTATTTATACCTTTAGCCTACGCTAATCTAGCGTCCGCAAACTGTGGTTTGCGGCCCCTTGTTCTACCCTTTTTACCTGCCCCAAAGCCCCTTGACTTGTGCTGCGCACGATTAAACTTACAAAATCTATTACAAAATGATATCAAAATTGGTCTTCAAAGCTCGGACTTAGAGGAGCCCGCTCCAATAGGAACTGAACATGTTGGTACACATGGAACATGAAATGCAGGTGATAAAGAAGAATATAAAGGCAACACACGACAAGAAGAAAAGTTATGCGAAACAACACAGGGAATTTAAGGAGTTTCAGGTTGGGGAGCATATGTATTTGTGCATCAATACCAAGAAGAGCTCCTTAAGGATTGGATCATTTGCCATGTTGGCACCATGATATTGCAAGCCTTTTGAGATCTTTGAGAGGATTGGAACAATGGCCTACATACTTGCATTGCCTCCGATAGTGAAATTCCATGATGTTTTTCATGTTTCATTGCTTAAAAGATATGTAAAAGATGTTGATGATGTTATTGATTGGTATGTATTGCAGTTGGAGAAAGAAGGAGAATTCTAGCCATAACCTCAATGCATATTGCAGTAGAAACCTCTCGTGCTCTGGAACAGAGCAATCAAGCAGGTTAAAGTGCAGTGGAACCACTTTTGGCCTGATGAAGCTACATTGAAAATGGATGATTAGATGTGGGTTATATATCCTTCATTATAAGGAAAATGAGTTTTGGTATTTATACATATTTATGTATGGTTTCTATTGTAAATACCAGAATTAGTTGTGTTATAAAGCTCGAATAAGCGGTATAGTTGTCATTTTTTCATGTTTGTCATAATGGTTTTTCTTTGAGCATGAGATTATTGTAAATACTACAATGAGCTAAATTATAAAACTTCAGAGGTAGTATGTTTTTGGATTTCAACGATTTTGCTAGTTGTAAGTGTCATAGAATATCAAAGATAGTATTCCCCTAAGAGAGAGAAGTATGTAATAACCCTGAGTTAAAATCTCATGTAATAAAAGTTAATTGTTGTTATTGTATTTTTTTTTTTTAATGATAAGTTTTACTGATGCATTTCAAATTTCAATTATATTTAAGAAGACAAAATTATACATACTAACTAAAATTTGCAAAGCCAGATTCAATAGAAAAATCAAAACCATCAAATTTTTGCTTTATTTAATCATAGTCATTTCAAACATTTCCACGTAAAAACAAATGTATAATAAATCCGGCATTGACCAGTAGCCAAAGTTGAAAGAATGTCTGAATTCTAATTACGCTGAAAGCGTTCCCTTTGTTGGCTTTGGCTGAATGTACTGTTCACCGGAGCCAATAAGAGGGCTTTATCATCGTCCTTCGAACCACTGAAAACGTGCCATTTGCCGGCTGCTCCTCTTACCAGCGCACAGGCATCTGCTTTTACCTCGTTGTTTCACCTGAAATCCTGTCGCCCAGCATGCTCGATCTCCCATTACTCGTGCTCAGCTCACAAGCTCACGCAGTGGACCGGAGACAAGATCAAAACCCCCTGCAATGGCACCATGTCGGAGCTCGAAGGCGTGACCTGCAATAACGAAAGGGTTTTCAAGCTCAGCTTCGCGGGATTCGGTCTCGGCGGGACAATCTCGCCTTTTATTTCCAACTGCACCAATTTACAGTCCCTCGACTTGTCTGCAAACCGTTTAACCGGCGAGATCCCGACGAAGCTCCAGTATTTGGTCAATCTTGCAGTCCTGAATCTTTCTGTCAACGAGCTTGCGGGTCCGATTCCCCCGTCGTTAATCCTCTGCGCTTATCTAAATGTCATAGATCTCCACGACAATAGGCTCACGGGCAACATTCCCCCGCAGCTGGGGCTCCTGATGAGGCTGAGTGCTTTCGATGTTTCAAAGAACAAGCTACAGGGCACGATACCGCCATCTCTTGTGAACAAAAGTGGGGTTTTGCCGCGCTTTAATGCAAGTTCCTTCATGGGAAACAAGGAATTGTATGGATACCCGTTGTCGACGCCCAAGAGCCACGGGCTCTCTGTGATGGCCATTGTGGGGATCGGTCTAGGAAGCGGTATGCTCAGCCTGGTCGTCAGCTTTACAGTGGTTTGCATTTGGTTACGTGTGACGGACCAGGGATACACTGCCGAAGAGGGAAAGATCACGCATCTAATGCCTGAATATTGACACTAGGCCCGGCCCGAGTTCGAAACCCGCGACGGACACCTGATGCAATAGGCTGCAGGTTTTTCTTGCTGGTAACGAGTCGTTAGGGTTACTTACTAATCTTGAATAATTAACAAGAACACTATAATGGCGAAGGCCGCAGGGCCTGGGGATTCGGTATCGAATCCTGAAACGCCCACTTCGGCTGTTGTGAAGCCTACAGCCATGGCATAGCATTTTCATGGTCTGTAACCAATTTTTTTGTCAGGGTGAAGGAGGGTTTTTTAATGGATTTGTATTCATGAGCAGTAGCAGCTGCTGTTTGTGTATTTCATCGTTTTAGATGTGGTTCCATGCTAACAAATTCTGCTCGGCTGGGCTCGGGCCAATATTGTGAAACATGGAGTTCAGTTGATACACAAAAGCAATTTATTGAGAAATTGGGCATACCGTCTGAGTGGATGCATGAGGCTTTGGTGATTCTTCATTCTTTTTTATGAAAATTCATTTTTATTTCATTTGTTTAATCTCTAATTCGAAGGGAGATCATGAACAACACAAACAACTTTGGTTAAATATACTTGGAACCAAACATGGACAATTGTGCTACCCTTGGAAAGTGGAGGTTATATTGCTTATGCTGTTTTTTCTATTATTTATTCATTTCCTTTTTCTTTTTGGTGGTGGTGTTGATAACAGTGACAGTTAATGTATAGTGGAAGTATGGTAGGCCTTATGTCTCTCTGTCTCATTAACTGAAGGCTATCCACTGCCAATACTATGGGAACAGTGTCATTCCGAACTGATTCCCAGAATCTGAAGCAGGAAAAGTGTGCTTCCCTACAATTGTTTCTGTGCTTCTATCTGGTGCAGTATCTTGCTTGGCAGTGGCAGTTATGCCTAAGATTCTCCTTTCAGATATGGGAAGGAGACACCAATCACCTGGTTGACCGCAATGCTTATATAACTAGGAACCTTCGCTGATTATGATTGTAATAAATTAAGAATTCTTTCAGACTTTTATTTGTTCCTATTTTGTTTGAAATACTTGCAATTTCATCCATCCAGGGTCATCTTGAGAAATTTTGTATTATTTCTTTTAAATCCGCAAGGAGCAAGATTGTTAGCTCTTACTTCTTTGAACTGAGCATAGACATTTAGAGGCCATACCCTATAAGGGTTTGTTCTATGGACGGTTATAAACCCCAGTTTTTCTATTTTTCACATTTTAAAGCCTGATTATGGCTGTTTGATATGGCAGTGCTCTATTTAGCATTTCCACTTAGTTGAATCGTGTGTTTAAAATATTTTATTGGTTTTAACTTCATTCTGTTTGATTTTATTAGACATTTGTAGTATAGCAATATGTATAGGGTTTCTGCAGCATTTAAGAGTTTGATTACTGTTAATGGACATGGAAATATGTGTAGAGTTTTATGGAGCATTTAAGAATATTGTTACTGTTTACTTCTCGAAAAGCACTTGCAGAATTCTGAATATATTCTAGCTCTAATTACACTACTTTAACACCCTTAGAAGCTTTCATTTCAGTTTCATGCAATGTATCATTTTTCTTTAATTGATCCTTTGACCTATAAAATTACTTGCCCGGAAGAAGGCCTGCTATTTCGTCTTTCTCCCTTAGTAAAGTGCCTATGTTTGAGGTATCATATCAATTTGTCTGGACTTTGATCTATATGAATATATATATCTATGGCTATGAATTTTTGAGAATGCTGGGCCAAGGAATCATGGATGCAAATGAAATTTTGTAGGTGTGGAAGTTATTTTGTACAGTAATAGGTTTTTGATTTTTTCCATTCGCATTCCTTGAGTCTTGATTGATGTAAGTTCTGCTCACTGGTAAATTTGAGATGCAATTAGTTCTCTTTACATGAAATTAAATTCCTGTTTTTCCTACCTTGAAGATATATTGTAAATCTTATCTTCCTACTGTTTTAAAAGTTCTGAAAATGGTGATGAATGTGATTTAGTGAAGAAAGCTATTCTGTTGAAAGAAGCCCTAAGATGAACTCTGGACACAGAAAAAACTGCTGCTCACTGGTGGCAAGCTTTTAAGTTGTATGCTTTTGAGTGAGGCCATGGTCAAATCATTGCCAGTGCTTCCTCCCTTTTAACTTATGGTCAAATTAAATATGCTTGCATAGTCTCTGAGTATATTGCAATCTCTTGTAATCCAAATCCAGGTTGAGAATAGAGTTTTCCATTTGAAGTGAAACATAATTCTTATGGCAAAGCTACATAAAGTAAAAAATTGTTCTCATTTATGATATCTTGTCTGATGATGATTCTTAATAAAGAAGTATCATTCACATTTGTGGAAATTGAATTCTTTTCTAACTGGCTCATTGAACCAGTCATCTTCCAGGATTTTTTTTAGTATAAAAATGTTTGGATGTCACCGATGTTTTTGTCTGCTGACTGCAATTTTCCATATTTGGATTATCATTGGTCTGCTCTTGTGAACACATTTTATTTGCAGCTTTTACCATTTTCGAATTGAGTTCCTTTTTATATTGGTGATGACTATATTCCAAGCATTTTAGATTTGTCCAGTACATTTGACGAATGTGTCTCAATCAGGCCATCATTTTGGCAGGGAATAAATTTCAAAGAAAATAATCACAATCATGGTCCTGTTAAGATGCTTTTCTTTATTTATTTCTTTGGGATATCCTAAAATGTTCGATTTCTTTAGAATTAAGGTTTAAAACTTAGTGATATTTTGAAATGTTCATTTAAAGTTTTTTCCTTTACTTTTATTTTTCTTCGCATTAAAGTTCAATTTATTCGGGCAGAGTGGTTGTATTGGGAAAAGTAAGAATTATATGTACCCAACAATTTCAAATAAATTATATGCTTAACACTTCCTAACACAATATTTTGAATTTAGAAATTTCGATTTTAATGTATATTTTTATATCAAATAGGTATATTCAAGAGATTGTAATTTTAAAATTGCATTATTATTATTATTATTTTGAGTTTTATTTTAAAAAACATAATACCAACATTAAAATATCAATTCTTTTTATAACTATTAAATCTAAAGATCTCAACTTTTTCATAAATCTTAGTCCAACTTTTCTATATTTCATTCAACCTTTAAAAATAATATATGATATTAACATTACAAGCAACTTTCAGAGCAGAAACATTTGAATGGATGACTTTAAATGCCAATATTTCATATGATGAGTATGACACCAATCCCAGAAGTGATTCTTAAAAAGGCCCCCGAAGGCTACACCACATAATGTGCACAATGTTGACATCTTCTGGCTTAGATGCCAGGGTCTGAGGGGTGCCTGTTCCACCAAATTAGTGCAGGACTTGCACACAGCCTCAACCTGTGTATAACAATGTGCCCTGCACATGGGCTGAAAGCCTGAAACACACTGAGAATGAAATCGTGGTGAGAAAAATAAAAAATATCCTTAGTTTTGGTTGCATTCCCTCTTGATTGTATACTAAATAATGCTATTCATGCTTTTCTTTTTGAAGCTGTAGTAAGAAAAGATACATGTCTCAGCAATGCAGGGGAGCCTAAAAGCAGTACAGACAATGCATTTCAAGGGGTCTTTTTATATATTGGGACCTACATTTGCAGTAGCACAGCTACCAGAAAGTTCCAAAAATAAAAAGAATTTACAAGAGGGCCTGGGTGCTCCAATCAGAAATGATATGTCGGTATCATAGAAAGACCCTTTCTGACATGCCGTAGTGTCAAGATTCGTAGTAGTAAGAGGGGGTCACTATTATATCGTGCCTAAAAATAACAGTTATTATGAAAGGTCCCGATTAATGAGGTCTTGTTACATTGTATTTATATTGCGTGTGTATGGAAGACCAGGCATTGGAAGCAGATTGTAATTAGAACTAATTATAACAATTAAACTTCTAATATTGAAAATCGTTATTATTCTTACCGAAAACCACATACTGTAACATGTTTACATATGAAAACCACGATGAAGGATGACAAATTTAAGTAAAGAAACAAACTTAAAGACTGATTTTACTACCATTTAGAGCATCATCCAAATTAAAGTTTTAATTGCAAGTTATATTTTTCCTGAATAAATTACAGTAACTCAACCTGTATAGGAACTATGGAACTATGTATCGCGAATTTACAGCAAGAGTATTGAAAAAGCCTACAGAAACATCATTCAACATATACTACAAGTTGCTACAACATTTTGATGATTGATCACACAAAAAATATATTATGTGTGTTCTGTAAATCTTGCACGATGCTTTGTCAATTGGGTCTAACCCAAATAGTTAGGAGGAGTTATCCTCTCTACTAAGGTTTAATTTCTACAAGTGACATGTTGATATCTTAACTGAGTATATTGTTGAAAAAGCCTTAAACTTCTGCAAAATTTGGCTTTCCCTAGGTGCCACCCTCAGAATGAGGGGAAATGCTTGGCGGGATTTGGATACGTTTAACACTTTTCATATTCAGAAGATGCTTCACAAATTAACATGTTAAAGCTGTGATGCTATAATGCAATTTAGGAACAAAGGCATGTCTTAGAATTGTGGATGGATAAATGACATAATACATATGCATTTCTGTAGAGAAGCTTCCACTGGAATGGTCCTCTCTATCAGTTTGGAAATTCTATTTAGATATGCAACAGGTTTCTCTTTTATGCAATGTGAAATGCACATCCAAAAAATACGAGTTTATAAAATATTATTTCTCAGCCAAATCATGTCAATTCTATGGTATCCCTTGAGGTATACTTCATAGAATCTCTTATAGTAGGGAAAAGAAAATATATTCAAATCACAAAGCCAATTTTCCATCCTCACTGCCATGCATAAGTTTCTATACAGGAACACATTTACATGAACCTTTTCAAAGAAAAAACTTCGCTTAGTTTGGTATGTAATCATCACCGTAACAACTTTCAAAGACTAAGTTTCCTGCAGCAGATCTACGTATTCTGAATCTACAAGTTCACTCTAAAACAAGTGAAAAGTTTCAAAATCCAAGAAAAAACAATCCGGCAGTGTAACTTGGCAGGGGCTCAAAACCCATGTTATTTGCAGTTAAAAAACAAAGAAATTTATATATACTGGAAATCACCAATTCTGTTAATGCTAAACTTTACATATCCTCCTGTACAACTGTAGGTTGCTAAGTCCGCAATCTCTTCTCAGCAGCTGCCATATAAACAAATCAATTTTTTTTATCGCTAAGTTTGTTTTCTTCTTAACTCATATCCATCAAAATAATCATGGTTTTATCTGTGTGAGAACAATCTCACAATTATAAGCAGATAGTCAACCTGGCATTTTGGGCCCTGGATATATAAACAACTTTCTTCTCCTCTTACAGTTTTACCATTATATTAGGCTTGGACTACTTGGTTAGAGTTTAGGTTCCACTATTTTGTAATTGTATGTGATAACTGCTTACAATTGGTAGAGGAACACAGAGAACAAAGGAAATGGCTTGAAAACATTGTTCCAGTTACGCAGTTTTACCTGATATGTGATGACATTTTCTCTGCTTCCTCTCTTGCAAATCAAGAAATACTCCAAAAATAATTTATTTTATTTTTAAAAAAGTAAACCAAATGATCAAAGTTTATAATTTGAATTTTAAATATTTATATTTATTTTAATAAAAATATTTATTTTTAATTTAATATTATTAAATTGTAATTTATGTAATTTTATTTTTATCTCATTTTATTTATTTGTTTGTTTATTTATCAATCTTTATTTTATTTTATTTTATTTCTATTTATTTATTTATTTTATTCTTATTTTTGTAATTAATTATTATTATTATTATTATTATTATTATTATTTTTTAAATTTAAATTTTATCTTTATTTTATTTTATTTCTATTTATTTATTCATATTTTATTTATTTATTTCATTATTATTTTTTTCCTTTTTTTTTTAATCTTTTCTTGCCATAGCATGTAATTATTAAAAATAAAATAAATATATAAATTCAAACTTTAGATATTATTTAATTACTTTTAACATTTGATTTATTCGATAATAATAAAAACAAATGAATATCCTTTGAATAATGCACCGAGGCTATCTCCCTCTTTTATAAAGCGCTCGAATATTAATAGAAATCCTCCCCTTGTAAACTGTATTAAAAGGCAATACCCTCTCATTAGATTTTGACGTTTGAACTTCTTAGACCATAACCCCAAGCAATAACAAGTATACGCCCTCCTGAAAGGCTCACGACGGTCTTTAGTTTAATAAGCATTGACCAAACCTTGGAGTTAAAACCCCAAGTCTTATCATGTCATTAGATCATTAATATGGGATCACTACATACCTTAATTTTACTACCGCGGGCATCAATCGACGATACCATAGCCACTTTCACATATTCATTAAAACGCCATTATGCATGAATGTCCGCCATATATATATCCCGGACCTAACTATAAGGCGAGTGCCAATATAGCGTTCGGCCCCACCTATTAACAATCCTCTTGCATCCGACGGCTGGAGGAGTTTCACGTTGATTGGGGCAATCCAACGACCAGGGTGGAGTTTCGCATTTTTTTAGATCCCGAACTTTACCACATCAAATTCACGCGATGAGGGCGATATCACCCCAACGACGTGGCACGATCTAATAGGATCGGGTTTTTTCCTTGTGGTTTCACCTCCGGGCAAGGGCGGTACGAAATAGGCAGGTTTGTTCCCAAAACCACTCGACTATAACCTCCGGTTCCACGTTCACCTCTTGGTTTCGTTCCTTCTACGCTCCAGGTTCCATCTTCTATGTTCACTTACTCTTCAGTACGCTTCCCTTAGCGCAGTTCTCTTCACCCGTTTTCTGCACAAAATGGGTAACCCAACGAACTGTGTGTTGAAGTCTCGCTCCAATCCTCCCCTATGCTGGTCTTTAACATGAATTGTATTCCATTCTGGCTTTAAAACCCTCCAACATACATTTCCGTCTCAATCCTTCTCTTCGACTTCAGGAATTCGAGCACACCCAAGGTTCGACCTGAAGAGATTTGCACTATAACAAAATTACAATACAACTGCCCCTCCTTTTAAGTGGGGATTTAGAAAACCCTAGAATTTAGCAACTCCTCCTATCCACTGAAACTTCTGATTCATTAAAGAAGCTTATCGTGAAAGACATTCATCGCACCTTGCCCTCCCAAAAATTGTTTCCACTGATAGACGGGCCCGGACAGAGATCTCTGCATAATTTGTTGAAGGCCTACTTTGTGTATGACAAGGATGTGGGGTATACACAGGGGATGAATTTCATACCAGGCATGATTCTGCTTCACATGAATGAGGAGGAAGAGGCGCTTTGGGTGATGCTGGCTCTGCTCAAGGGCGCTGTGAATATGTCAATGCGACGTTCATATTTGGAAGGCCTGCCTCTGTTGCACCAATCTCTGTTTGAGTTTGAAGTTCTTGTGAATGAAGGGCTGCCTGAGCTGGGTAGGCATTTTCAGAACCAAATGCTCACACCCTGCATGTATGCTAGCGAGTGGTTTATGATGGAGAGTTTCATAAACTCTTAGATCAGACTTTCCATTTTAGTTTTGGATTAGACTGTCTATTTTTCTTTTGATGATGAATTATGTAGGGTGATTTTAGATGGATAGACCTAATAATTTAGTTTTCATAATAGATTATATTGGATGGTTTTAAACTCAATAATTTTGAATGTCGTTTTTATTGAAACTTTCTTGAAATAATATGAATAACATAGGCTTCAATTCAAAAATCTATTTTCCACACTCAAGGGTTTGCATTGTACTTTTACATGGGAGGTTTGAAATTGAAATTGCAGGGTATACCATCATTTGTAGAATCGATCACCAAACAGTGTTCTATAGACTTATTGTGCTTCTACAATATGGGTTTTCGAAGGTTTGCAGTAACAGATATGGGGCCATCTGGGTGCTTGCCAGTTATAATAGCAAAGAATTCTTATTCTGACCTTGCCAAACCATTTGCAGAATTGAGTCTAGCTACTTTGCTTCAAGCCCTGATACAACTTTGCTATTTCTTCTTATTAATGCTTCAAATGGTAATTGGAAATATGCCTTCTGAAATTTGTGGAGTCAGCCGGTTTCACTTGTTAAGGGTTTCGTTTGTGAAAATTCTATTGCTTGCATCTTACATTCATGTAATGCACGAGTAATGATCCTTGATAAGGTTTCTTTTCTGAACCAACTTCGGGTGTCAAATTTGTATTTGTGTATTCTAACCAACCAGCTGCCATTTCTTAGTTTCTTGTTGATTCTTACTATGCATGCAATGGTCCCTACCCATCATTACCATTGAAACTTGAATTTTTTTACTGTACATTCCATTGCTATGTTACCAGAGACGGCATGATAGTGAATCCGGTTGATTTCAGTCCCTGGAGGCCATCTATTCTTCCTCCTCTGTTCTCCTGCGAGAAGTTGGAAAATAATTAACTCAAAATCTACATGTTTTGCCCCCCTTACATCATTGGGAGGTCTCCTTTCAGCGTTCCTTTGCACCTCCCGGTGCAATTGCTAGTACTAAACACTAGAAAAAGAATAACCATTAAGTACGAGAGACAGAGGAACATTTATTCTTTCGTTTAATTTGTATCATTTGTATATAACATTTAACATTGGAGTAGTTTATAAGGAAACTTTTCGGAGATTCCGATCATTTAAAAAAATGCACTTTTTCGACTACCCTTCTCTCTCACTGCGGCAAAGTACATTCCTTTGTCTCTGTCAGTTTACCTTTTGTCTCTTTATGTATAAAATCATTTTGTTAATTTAGTTTTATAATTTATCTCAAATTTAAATAAAGTAATATTGGGTCAAATTAGAATTTGATCAAATAAAGCTAATTTATTTATTGTAGAACTTCTTAACTACCTTACCGAACAATCGTGAGTAGTGGCGATATAGAAAATGGGCATTGCATATGATTGTGAAGTTTAATAAAAATTTTGAAATAAGCAATTTTTTAAAATACACATTTAATTTAAAAAATATAATATAATTAAGTTAAAATATTTATTTTATTAGTTTTTAATTAAAAAAATATAATAACTTAAAAGTTCATAGAATTTGAGATCAATTTTAAAATAAAAAAATAATATTTATTATAATAAGAAAGAATCATTAAAACAAAATAAAGATAAAAACAAATTTTATTATAATTTAAATCTTTTTAGCTCCTCAAAATATTACAGTGCAGTAGTGTTTGCACCAAACTATTTACTTAAACTTGAGATAACAAAATGATTTTACAAAACTATTTACTAAACTAACAAAATGATTTTATATTAATTTTTTTCAAGGGTATTTGGCTTTGCACAAGTCCCGTTTTTGGTTTATATACATAGAAGTAAACGGAAACGGAGATGAAGGGACGGATTACTTTCCCCCGTGGAGGACGAGAGAGAAGTAGTCGGAAAAAGTGAGCTTTTCGAATGATCGGAATATCCGAAAAATCGCATTATAGACTGCGCCTTTAACATTTGCCCCGGCGGGAACACCTATAACGCGTGGTAGAACCAGATTTTACATTGGGTTTCCTCAATTATCCTAATAATATAGGAATAAAAAAAGTGATTTACCATGGTAAAATAAAATAGGTTATGACAGCATTTAATGGTAGGCCTCAACCAGATTACTCAAACTAATTATTACCTATTCACTATAAAATAAATTTTAATAAGCAAAAAGGGTGAACAAACTAAACCATAGGAAGGAAAAGTTTAATTTTGAAATTCCTGCCCTTTTTTTGTCCATGAACTTAATGCAACTAATTCGATCCCATCTAAGTTTTGCAGGTTAATCACATTTCTGTATTTTTACTTGGATTCTTTGAATCTTAAACAGTGAACATCCTTCTTTACTGAGATGGAAATCTAACCTTCCAATCTTACTTCAAAATGAATATAAATAATTTTAATAAAAACTAAAACGTTGTAATCATCCTGAAGCAAGCTATTTCTGACATATATTTCTTAATTTTTTATAAATTTAATGTAACAGTATAATTGAAAAAAGATGAAAGATTGTTCGGAAATATTCAAATAAATTTCAACAATTTTTTTTTTTGCTTTTCTGGATTTTGACCATAGTAAAGCAAAGCAAAGAGTTTATTATATCAAATCGGGCTAAGTATTTGGTGAATATATGGAATAAGTCGGTGAACATATTATATCAAACCGGAGTCAGGTATTTGGTGAATATATGGAATACGTCATGAGATCATAGTTACTTAATACATTGGTGATCCTATGTTCCTTGCATCGAGTTTTTGATTGGTTTAGCTACTGAATGAATCATTACGTCACTTACAGGAAAAGACTTGCTTTACAATCATATTGTTTATAATATATTGCTGTAGTTTACTTAGCATACAGAATGATTCAGAATTTGGCAGAGATTTTGAAAAAAATCAGACAAAGATTTATCAGAATCTTGTTTACAGTTCTTAAATTTTAGTATTTTAGGTACCCTAAAGGTTTCTGATAGTGTTGAATCCATTTCGACTATCAAAAATACAATTCAAACACTCCAACAACCTAATTTTTTGAATTTTATTTTACCAAATTCCCATAAATTTTTTAAATCTCTAAAATCTTACATAAAATACAACATTGTTCCTCCACAATTTTGAAAACATACGAAGTTTTTACCCAAAAACTTATTATTACTTTGATAAATATGTAAAGTGGTTTTCCATAAACCTTTCAAATTATATATACATATATATATATATATATACTACCGATATGCCATAAGATGTTTTACATATTTGGTCATGCCAAAAATATCAGTTTAATGTCTTGGAGTGTAGAAGCTTTACCATATTTAGATGTCACTCACCCGCCACGACAACCGAGAATAATACCAATAATCATAGAAGTATATCATATCAATAATCATAGAAAACATATCACAGTCGTCAGCAAATCATTATTATTATTTTATTTTCTATTTAATTTTTAATTATAAATAAATTATAATTTAAATAACAATTTTAACTTAATAATTTAATTTAAAGTTAATTTCAATATATATGATTTTCTTTCTTATAACCTAATTATTTTTTACATAATAATTTAATTATTAAAAATTATATATATATAATCCTTTTTAGATCTCAAGTTATAATCTTTCAAACATTTCTTCTACACGGTTAATGATTGAAGTAATGTTTTTAAAATTTAAATATTATATTAATATTCAAAATGCTATTTTCACGATGAATATGTTATTTTTTCATTTTAATTAATTTTTTTAAGAATTTAATCAAAATTATAAAATAATAAAAAGTTTTTGAGAGTGAAAGTTTCTATGATCCATAACATTATAATTATTAGGAATTTGGCTTTTGTGATCCATAAAATGTGTGTAAAAATTTTTGGGTGAAAATCACATAAAAGAATTTTTTGTCGATGCACTTCGAACCAGCCAGTGTGAAGCCAGTGTGATTGTCCTGATGAATTTCTTTTATGTGATTTTCACCGAAATTTTTTTACACAAACATTATAATTATAAATCTTCCAGGAAATCACATAAGGAAATTTTAGAACCAACGTGTTTCGAACTATCGATTGTAGTTCATCATCAGGATAATGAGTACTGGTTGATCTAACATACACATTTATAACCTAAAGAGAGAAGCAATGGTCCAAACCCTACAAGTTAAAAAAAAAGTAAAAAATAAGAAAAAATTATAAAATAATCCAAAAATATAACTACCAACCTTTAAAAAATTAAAAACTGTCAAAAATAAAACAAACATAAAAATATAAAAAGACATAATTACCCCTTCATATAAAATCAACCCTAAAAACTAAATTAACTCCCCCATAGAAACAAGAAAAACAGGTTATTAAATGGAAAAAAATATTCAAGTCAAAGTAAAAAATTATAAAAAATTATAAATAAATAAAATAGAATAAAATAGAATAAAATAAATAATAAATAAATACATGAATGAATAAAGTTAGAATTAGAAACAAAAATTTAAAAAATAAAATAAAATAAAAATAAAAATATAAGAAAAAATTATTAGTATTTTATTTAAAAAATAAATAAATTTTTACACACATAAATCAATAAATAAAATAACAAAATGAAAAGACCAAATAATAAAACTAAAGAATAAAAAGATCCAGTACAAAGTAAAATAAAAACCAAAGAAATCAAGTCAAAATCATAAACTAAAAATAAAATAAATAATAATAATAATAATAATAATGATAATAAAAAATAAATAAAAATATAAAAATAATATATATATATATATATATATATATATATATATATATATATTAAATGTATTTTATTTTAATAAATAAATAAAATAACAGAATAATAATAAAAAGACCAAATCATAAAAACAAAGAAAACAGGACCCTTACAGGGAATGAAGAGATGGAATTCAACAACTACTCATCCCTGTTCAACATGTGGGACCTCTTCTCAATCTCATGATGATGAAGTACAGTTGGTAGTTTGAAACGCGTCGGTTCTAAAAATTCCTTATGTGATTTCCCGGAAGATTTATAATTATAATAAAAGTTTTATAAATAGGTTGTTGTTCTTTCTATTTAGGAATCACCTTTACCAAAATTTATTTTGAGTTTGGATTTATTAAGTACTAAAAATAATTAAATTTTTAATGGGTAATTTTTTTTATCATATAATTTCATACAAAATATAAATTACTATGGCTTTCTTCATATTAAAAAAAATTATGTCTAATAAATTTTATCTTTTGCAATTTTTAGTAGTTTTTTTAGATGTTACATATGTATATCGTTATTATCGTTATTTATTTATCTTTTGCAATTTTTAGTAGTTTTTTTTAGATGTTACATATGTATATGGTTATTTATTTATTTTAGAACTGTGGAGATTTCCAGCTCTGATTCTAAAAATCTACACCACAGAAATCTACAATCCATAATTTTATATCGTTTAAGATGGATATCAAATGATTTTAATAAAATTATCATAGATCCATCTTAAGTATGGATTTACCATACATAGAGAGGGATCAAATTTCTTGATATACAATTTTTTTTAGAATGTAAAACTTGAAAAAAATTGCAGTCAAGATATTTAATGTTTCTCATAGTTAAAATGGATGTTTGTGTGTAATTCTTCTCATGGTTAAAATGGATGTTTATGTGTAAGAGAGATTTTTCATTATTTCAATTAAATTTTAAAATGCATAAATGAATACAATACCTTTAAAGTCTCCTTAGCCACATGAATTACGTATTTATTTAATTTTTAAAATCTGAATATAAGTTTATTGTAGTGAGAGAACATTCTATAGTCTAGTATTAAGGTTATATATGATTCCATTCATGCTTAATATGTGGCTAAGGAGACTTTAAAGGTATTGTATTCATTTATTCATTTTAAAATTTAATTTTAGATCAGCTGAAGGGAGAAGCTGTATTCTCAAAGATAGGTTTTAGATCAGGATATCATCATATATGCATCAAAGAAGAGGACATCTACAAGACAAATTTCAAGACTAGGTATGGACATTATATCATCATATATGCATCAAAGAAGAGGACATCTACAAGACTAATTTCAAGAATAGGTATGGACATTATGAGTTTTTTGTAGTTCCAGTCAGTTTGACTAATGCTCCAACTAATTTATGTGTTTGATGAATAGTGTGTTGCATCCTTATCTAGACAAGTTTGTTATTGTATTCATTGATTACATCTTGGTATATTCTAAGAATGAGGAAGAGCATGTCGAACATTTAGTAGTAGTGTTGAGATTACTAAGAGAGCATTAGTTGTATGTTAAGCTTACAAAGTGCAGTTTCTGTCATACAGAGGTACATTACTTGGGACATGTTGTTTCCAAGGTGGGAATAACATAGATCCAGAAAATATAAAAGCTATCATGGAATGGGCAGCTCCTATAGATGTGGATGAAATCATATTGTTCATGGGACTAGCAGGTTACTATAGGAGGTTCTTCAGGAATTTCTCACAGATTCCTTATCCTATTACATCATTTCAAAGGAAAGGTAAGAAGTTGGAATGGACAGAGGAGTGTGCAGCGAATTTTGAGAATTTGAAACAAATATTGGCCAATGCTCTAGTGTTAAAGATTGAGATCGAAATAAAAAGTTCATAGTTTGTACCGATGCTTGCAAGGGAGGGCTTGGTGGAGTCATTATGCAGGAGGGACAAGTGATATGCTATGAATGCTAGAAATTGAATGAGCACGAACAAAATTATCTGACACATGATCTTGAGTTAGCAATTATCATACATACATTGAATATGTGGAGACATTATCATCTTTGCAGGAGGTTTGTACTAATGAGCGATCATAGTGGATTGAGATATATATTTGACGAACCGAATTTGAATTCCACGCAAGCCATATGGCTGGCTACCCTTAGTGAGTTTGACTTTGAGATAAAATACATTAAGGGAAAGAAGAACAAGGTTACATATGCTCTCAATAGGAAAGTGCAGCTGAACCGTGTTACAACAATAATCTCTTATGGGACAGATTTACAGGATCGGTCCTAACAGGCAGGAGAGTAGGATGACAGGAACAGGGATCTTATGCTCATGTTACATCAGGGTACAGGTGATCAGGATGTGGACTATCATCTCATGATAGATGGCTTGGTTAGATTTAGGGACATGACCTATGTGCCAAATGACAGCGAACTCAAGAAGCTTATCCTGAGGGAGCTTCATCCAAATCCATATTCAGGTCACCCATGATATTATACAACGTCGACAATAGTGAAGATGTTCTACTATTGGAAGAATATGAAGAAGGACATAGAAAATTTGTGGCTAGATGTTTAGATTTTTAGCATGTCAAATAAGAGTGTAAGCATCCAGGTGGGTTTCCTAAGCCTATTCTGATTCCAGAGTGGAAGTGGGAGGTCATTTCCATGGATCATCATAGGTATTCCGAGGAAATTGAGGCAACATGATTCTATCATGGTTGTTGTCGACGGGTTGAGTAAGGTAGCTCACTTCATTCTAGTGAAGACTACTTGTTCTGCTAGTGAGGTAGCATAGGTCTTCATCAGGGAGATCATGAGATTGCATGGTATTTTGAAGAAATTTATTATGTAGGAAAGGGATGCCAAGTTGACTTCCAAGTTTTGGAAGGAGTTGGTTGGAGGATTGGGGATAAATTTTTCCTTTAGAACAACTTTTCATCCACAGACACATGGAAAAATAGAGAGGGTTAATATAATACTACAGGATATGTTGAGGATGTATGTCATGCATCAATAGAAGAGATGCGAGGAGTACCTTCCATTGATCGAGTTCGCCTACAATAATAGTTATCAGAAGTCACTGAGGATGTGTTCGTTTGAGGCTCTCTATGGGTGGAGTTGTAACACTCCCAGCACCTCGAGTGATCTAGTGAGCAAGGTACTTATGGAACCAAACATGTTGGCAGACATGGAATAGGAAATGCAGGTTATAAAGAAGAATCTAAAGGTAGCACAGGACAAGAAGAAACATTATGCAAACCATCATTGGGAATTTAAGGAGTTTCAGGTTAGGGAGCATATGTATTTGTGGATCAATACCAATAATGGCTCCTTGATGATTGGATCATGTTCCAAGTTGGCACTGCAATATTGCAGGCCTTTTGAGATCCTCAAGACGATTGGACGAGTGGCCTAGAGAGTTGCACTGCCTCCGATAGTGAAATTCCATGATGTGTTTCATGTTTCATTCTTTAAAAGACATGTAAAGGATGTTGATCATGTTATTGATTGGCATGTATTGCAGGTGGAGCAAGAAGGAGAATTACAGCCATAACCTCAATGCATATTGCAGTAGAAACATCTCGTGCTCCGAAACTGAGCAATCAAGCAGGTTAAAGTGCAGTGGAATCACTTTGGGTGCAATGAAGCTACATGGAAAATGGATGATCATATGTCGGTTATATATCCTTCATTATAAGGCAAATGAGTTTTGGTATTTATACATATTCGTGTATGGTTTCTATTGTAAATTCTTGAATGAGTTGTTCTATAAAGCTCCAATAAGTGGTATGGTTGTCATTTTTTCATGTTTGTCATGATTTTTTTTCTTTTGAGCATGAAATTATTGTAAATACTACAGTGAGATAAGTTATAGCAGCTTCAGAGGTAGTATGTTTTCGGCTTTCAACAGTTTTGCTGGTTGTAGGTGTCATAGAACACCAAGGACGATGTTCCCCTAAGGGGGAGGGGTCTGTAATAGCCCTGGGTTAAAATCTCATATAATAAGAGTTAATAAAGACAAAATAAGGCCACATTCAAGGGACACTTATTCCAAGGTGAATGTTGGGGAAAATATCCTAGTGGGCATCACTTGTTGTGTTTTATGGCTAAGGGGAAATTGGCGAAGGCAATGGCTAATATTTTGGAAAGGAAAACGAGTATTTTGACATTTATTTATAAAAATAATGGAAATTAGGAGAAAAGGAAAGCTAAAGGTCACAGGTTGCATCTGAGGAGGAAAATAAAGGAAAATAATGGAAACTTGAAGAAATTAGAGGTCGCATTAATAAAAATACCTTAGAGCATCACTTTTTATCATTTTCTCAGTTCAATTTTGGAATTAGTCTCAGAGAGGAGAAGAGATCCAAGAGGAGAAAGAAAGAAATGAAGGAAAGGAAGGAAAGGAAATCCAAGGAAAGAAAAGGGAAGCAAGGATCAAACAAAGGAAAGTAAGGATCAAGAAAGGAAAAGTTGTATCAAGCATCTTCAATAGGAATACTTGGAGGCGACAGGTTGCATATGTGATTCCCTAGATGGTTTTGACATGCATGGTATGTGCATGATGGTATTTGGTTCTTTTGTTTCCATTGGCATGGGTTTTACCGAGTTGGAAAATGTATTTTAGCCTAGCCTTGCAATTTCCAAATAGCCATGGTGTGATGGAGTTGTTCTCGATTTTAGCTTTGGATTCCCAGAAGATTTTGGATATGGGTGATGTCATCTCAGGAAAATTCCAAAAGGCATAGGAATCCCTTTACTGGTAATGGAGGGATACATGGTAAAGCCTGAGAGTGGAGACAGGAAAATTCCTCAAGGTATTGGAGAAGAAATTTTGAGGCATCCAAGTGCGGTTTGGTTTTGTGATCTCGACACTGATTTCGGTGATATCACAGTATGGTTAGGGTGAAGGTGGTTTAGCCTCTAGTTTACCTTGGTTTTGTTTGGGTTGGTTTTTCGCATGAGAACCCACATTCATTCTTGGAATATGGAACGCGGGTAATTGGATGAAAGAAAGAACTTGTTCAACCAATGTATGGTCGAGTGGTACATGGAAGTCCCGAACCTGGTTGGATTTTGTCCATGATTAAAAAAAGCTAAATTTATATTTCTTTTCATAAGGAAATATACTTGTTATTATGTGGCTTTAATGGTTTTTCTCTCATTGCTATTTATATGGTTATATGTTTCTTATAATCATGGTCATATGACAAATCTAAGTTATGGCTCTATTATAACAAATAATGAATACAATACCTAATTGATGATATAAAAACTAATGTGAGAGGATAGTGACCCTTCTTGTTAAACCTTAGATAAGTTTTCAATCCCTTATGTTCAAAATTGCATTCATGACTTGTAGGTTGCATATTTACCAAGTGTTTTCCATAATTTCAGCACTGATTAGGAAAGGTTAGGTCAAGTCCTAGTTTCAATTTTTTATCAAAAGAATTGTCTTCATGTTTGTTATGATTTTTGACAGTTACATAAAGTTATGGATAGAGGCTAAGCCCCAGCCCTAAAAAATAGCCTTAAATATCATAGTCAATGGCATAATGCTAGTATAAAAAGACTACACTCACACTCAGGCAGGCTCGTGGGAGCAACTAGGGGTCTTAGTCACTTGGAGGGCTTGGAAAGGGAGTGACTGGGACTCTAGTTCAACAAAAAAGAGAGTTGTCTGAGGGAAGAGGTCCATTTTTTTAAGGTCATATAGGAGATTGAGTCTTATCATAGTAGCCCCTCATCTCATGTTTACGTCGAGCAAGCCGGTGAAAGTGGGTAGATATGAGGGAGGTGCATTATAGGGTGGTATGAGAGCAAATTGCACTCTCTTTGGGTAAGTATGATGTTGTTAAGGTCATGGTTGTCACACATGGAGTCATTGTATATAATTGGTATGGTCATGCATAATGATATTATATTGTTATGATGATTGAATGGTATGCTTATGATTATACATGTACATGCTAAAATGAGCAGATTTTACAACTTTTTAGATGACAAGTGAATTTCTATAGAAATTCAACATGGGCCAGAAATGAACCTCTCCTCACACTAGCACACACACCCACTCTTATCTATCCATGAGTTTGTACACACAACACAAGTTCAACATTCAATGGTCACCTTCCCATAATTAACAATGAGCACAAAGGTCCTCACTAGTCCTTGGATTGATAATCAACAAGGCTCTCGAGTCTGCGACTCTAATTTAGGATCGAGCACTCATCGACTTCTCCCAAAAAAAGAAAAATGCAACGAACTGCGATAGAGCAGTCGATAGCTTCTCCACATACAACAATCGATGTTGACTGCTCTTTATGGACAGACTGGTGCGCTACTCCCAGTGGCAATTAAACACATAACAAACTCAGCTATAACACAAACTTAACTATAAGAAGAGTTATGCAACTCTCCGATGGGGCAAGTTCAACATGGAGACTACTTGTACTCATTACTTTACTCCATAGTTGTATAGGAGTACAAATATCTAGAGGAGTTTCAACAACCTCCTAATATATAATATCTAAAAACAAAATATAACCCACAATCTTAACAAGACACAACAAAAAAAAACTCATAATGATATATTTCTCCATTATTATGAGTTCTCCTCACATGATAGCCTTGAGTTCTCCTCATATGATATGCTACATGGTGACAATAACAGGTTATTACACGCAAAGCAAAAATAGGTAACAACGACTATTACGATGTAGAAAAACCAACGGTGGTTTACTATTACAAAGCTCTGGTATACATCGAGTTAATAGTGCAAATGCATTTTACATTTCAGTTATGCAATACAAGAGATATGAACAATGGCTTTCCTCAGCAGTAGTTTCCTCTTTACTTGACTGTTAATGTCTACTCCAACCGTTCGGTCCTTCCATTGTTATTCGTTGCTACTTCAAATGTTCGGCTTCTAACACCGAGACAATGAACTGTGTCCACATGGTTCTGTAGTCAGATGCAAGAAATGGTTCACCGATTTCGTTAAGCGACACGGGAGTGACCAACCTTGAGTGATTTGAAACAGCAAGGCAGAGTTGGATGATTTGAACTGGTTTGGCAGAAATGGAGAAATTTAAATTGCAGAACACAACTCTCAAAGCAAAGGTTTTCCATGCAAACACGATGTGGATCTCCAGTGGGATCGAACTCTGAAACTTGGCGGAACATTCTATCTAGGATATGGAGACTGGCACAATTTCACTCTTTTCAGTTTTTTATGTTTCTGTGTGATGATATAATTTGGTTTGCGTTTAAAATGCAATTCTGAATGTGTATATATATATATATATTTTGAAGGTGTAAATAGATATAAATTTATATAAAAATATTATTAAGGTATTTACAGAAAATAAATTTATAAAACTTTAACAAATTATGGTTGGTTGAGGTTAACTGTGCTAATTATTGTTAATTATTTTTAAGTGAAGTTAAATATGGTAATTATTTTTAAATATGTTTAGTTTAGGTCAACTATGGTCTATTTCAATTATTAATGTAAAGCTTTTTGTGATATTAATTAAACTTTAGCTTTAATATTAATGTAAGATTGACAATGGTCAACATTAATGTAATATTATTAGAACCATGTAATAGTGGTAAACTATGATCAAAGATAGTAAACCAAGGTCAATTATAACTTTTAGTCTAAATACTTGATCAACTATGGTAATCATAATCAATCATGATCTTCTTTGATCAACAATATAATTTGTACCATCTTTAGCAAGGGCCAACTCCATTAATGTGCTTCAACTACTAATATAAGGACTTCTTAAAATTAATGCAACATTAACATTAACATTAATGTAACATCTACAATTATCAAGTAATGGTCTACATTATTGTAACATTATTAGATAGATATACCAATAATACATTTGCAGATTAATGATTGATCATCATCAATATTGTTTAATCTAGTCAACCATGATCAAACTCATCAAACCTCTTCAACAAAGTTAATTAACCTCATTAACTTTCTTCAACCATAATCAATAAATTTAACAAAAACACATGGACTATCAACTAGCACAATCAACCAGCCAACCATATTTATTAAAATAATTATACTAATCTCCTAAAATTCAAACACAAAATTGTTAAAAAGAGAAAAATATTAAATTATCCTACCAATGAAATCGAACAAACGAACATGTTAAGGAGGAGGCCGCCGATGGATACGGAAGTTCCTGATCACTCATAATGCGGTTCAGTAATGATCAAGGAAAACATTATTATTTGTAAAGATGTTTAGGTTTTAAATTTGTCCTTTCCATTTAAACGACGCGAAGAAGAACATCTCCCTTTTTACATTAGGTAATGATTAAGATTTGTTATTTAGAAACTTATTTAACGCATAGTTTAATTGTGAGATTTCTCATATTTTGCGAGAACACATTGGCGGTTCTTTTGTCTTAGGTTATTTTTTTTAAATGATAAGTTTGAGTGATGCAATTTGCGCATTTCAAATGTTCTTATAACATTGAAGGCAATTATTTTTAGGAAGACAAAATTACACATACTAACGAAAATTTGCACAGCCAGATTCGTTAGAAAAATCCAAACCATCAATTTTTTGCTTTATTTAATCATACTCATTTCCAACATTTCCCCGTAAAAACAAATGTATAATAAATTCGGCATTAATCAGCACTTCGAGTGGCCAAAGTTGAAAGAATGTCTGAATTCTAATGCTTAGCACTAAAAAGAATAAGCATGAAGTACGGGAGACGATGAACATTTTTATTCTTCCGTCTTCATTTGCACATAACATTTAACATTTGCCCCTGCGGGAACCCCTATAACGCGTGGTAGAACCAGAGTCTAGTTAACACATATATACAAAAGGTTATTGCAAAATAAATTTTGACACCATATACAAAGTCCCGACGCCTCCGATATCCATCCGTTGAATAGGAATTGGAATGCGAACCATTTGTATTTCGATTGCATCGTGGCCGCCGAGAATTCGCAGAAAACAACCGAAAAGGCCAAAGATAAGATAATATATTTCTTCTTCTTTCATTTAATTCTCCGCTGTTCGGAGTTCTTGCGGCACCATTGTTATCGGCGGCCTCTGAATTATTATTATTATTAACAACATTGGTAGTTCTTCCAACTGCTACATAAACAGGCCTGTTTTGCCCAGTGGGATCAATCCTGATAGAAAACGCAGTCGCATTCTGAGATCCTCGCAGAACAGTTCGGCCTCCGGGGTCAGAAGATGCCCCGGGACATAAAGCTTCATTACTAGGCCTGTAAGAGGATCCATCCTCTACTGCACTCTCTTGAACCTCCCTTGGCAATCCATGGCGACAGATGGGGCACGAATTGTGCTGTGCCAGCCACGGAACAATACAATCTGAATGATAAATATGTTTGCAGGGCATCTCCCGAGCTTCGCCGCCCACTTCAAACTGTTCCTGACAGACAGGACACTGCGAATTGTTAGCCAGATGCCGAGAATTGATCTTAATTGTCGGCATCGCGTTCACAGAGGCTTTCAGGGCAGGGGGAGGGCCGGACCTATCGTTCTCAGACAGCTGCTGGATCAACTGCTCTAAACCGGAGCCCATGAAATAATCTGCACTGTTTGCAGACAAAAGCCTGGGTTGTGTTTCTCTATGATTACCAACAATATATTCCATCGCGCCATTCTGCACAGTTGCGTCCTGTCTGAGCAGCCTGCGGTACACCTGGTTGGAGGCTTCCTGGATTTCGCGTTCATTGGGAGGGTTTGAACGGGCCGCCAAGATTTCATGGTCTAAGGGGTTCGAAATTGGCAAGATCGGAACGGGGTCCCTTATTTCTTCTACAAACCCCTCCCCGCAGGTGGGGCAAAGAAAGAAATCTCTTGCTGATAGCATGAAGAATCCGTTGCAGGCATGGCACCAGTAGGCAGAAGCACCTCCAGAATTCATCTCGAAAAATTCCTGAGAACACAAAAGGCCGACTTCCAGAATCTCACCTCTGCTGTTATTGAGAGCCCTGAAAGCTTTTCAAGAAGACCAAATTATATTGATAATGCCGCAGTTGCAGAAGGATTTGGGAAATGACGGTTGCAACTCTGAATTGTTCGCAGGTCTTAAGGAAAATAGCGGTGGAAACGGTGGGAGACTTAAAAGAGATTGTAGAAGTCGAAATTTGAACATCACGACAGCTTGGTCGCTTGATCTGTTAAGTAAGGAGAAAAAGCAATTATAATGTTATTCCTTGCTTTTTCTTTAGTTTTCGTTTTTCTTACTTCAAAATTAATATAAATAATTTTACAGCCAAATAAAAACTTTGTAATCATCCTAAAGCTATTTCTGACAAATATTTCTTAATTTTTTTATTAATTTAATGTAACATCTTAATCGTAAAAAGATGAAACATTGATTGAAAGTATTCAACTAAATTCGAACAATTTTATTTTTGCTTTGCTGGATTTTGACGGAAGAATCGTCCTGGAATGAGAATGAAAGCGAATACGTACAAGACCATAGTTTACTTACGTAATTATGAGTTCATAGTTACGTAATACATTGGTGATCCTATATTCCTTGCATCGAGCATTTGATTGCTTTAGCTACTGAATGAGTCATTTGATTGGCTCTATCACCAAAGTTTTTATAATATATTTCGGGTAAATTTTGTAAATCTCTGAAATCTTACCTAAAGTGAAACGTTGTTCCTCCAAGATTTTGAAAATATACAAAGCGTTTACCCAAAACTTATTACTTTTGATAAATGTGTAAATTGTTTTACCGAAAAAAAAAAAAACCTTTAAAATTATATTATATATATATATATATTTTCAACTACCTATATGCCATAAGATGTTTTACATATTTGGTCATGCAAAAAATATCAGTTTAATGTCTTGGAGTGCTGAAAGGTTTCCCAGTTTTAGATGTCACTCACCTGCCACGACAACCGAGAATAATATCAATAATCATATAAAACATATCACAGTCGTTATCAAATTATTATTAATATTTTGTTTTCTATTTAATTTTTAATTATAAATTAATTATAATTTAAATAATAATTTTAACGGATTTATTTTCACATTATAATTTAATTATTAAAAGTTAATAAAATATATATTTTTTATTTTTTTAAGATTTGAGTTTATAATCTTTCAAACATTTGTCGTACGCCATTAATTTTATAATAATTATTTTAATAATTAAAAAAAATTATATTAATTATTGAAGTATCGTTTTTATAATTTAAATTTTATATTAATATTTAAAATATTATTTTTATAATGAATATGTCATTTTTTCATTTGAATTAATATTTTTTTGGTGTTTAATCAAAACTATAAAATAATAAAAATAGGTTGTTCTTCCTTTTATCTAGGTATCTCTTTTACCAAAATTTATTTTAAATTTAAATTTATTAAGTACTAAAAAGAATTATTTATAGATTACTATGGATTCTTTCGTATTAAAAATTTGTATACTTAACAAATATTAGTTAATTAGTTAAAAATATATATACTTATTAAATTTTAGTTAATATATATACATAAACGATATTGAAATATTTTAGTTAATATAGATATTAAAATATTTTATTTATTAAACATATTGTCCAGATTAAAATGTTTTTTTATTAAAATAGTTTTAAATATATGTTAATATTACGTAACTTTATGAAATATTTTATTCATGACTCACATTGAATATTTACATTATTATTAATATTTTTCAAGTGTCATATATAAATTTTATATTAACAGTTAATTGAGTTACTGGTGGTGAAATATAATAATAACATAGATATTTGAACAATTATTTAAATATTATATTGAAATATTTAAAAGGAAAATACAAGTTTTTCTTTTTTTCTTTTTTTATTAATTAATTTATTTCTATAAATACTTAACATACACATATTTCATTAGTGATTCAGATAGTGAAAATGAAACAATTTTACCATATATATTTGATATTAAATTGTAATATTAATTCTCACAACTCCTTCAGTTAGGCTATAATATTGAAAATAAACCAAGTGGACATAGAAAGAGTACAATTATCCATGTTTCATAATGTTTTTAATTATCATATCTAAAATATAGTGTATTTAATTTATATTTTGAACCTGACGTTGAACATGAATGGAATTGTATATAGCCCTTCATATTAGACTCTAGAATGCTCTCTCAATGCAATAAACTTATATTGAAATTTAAAAAATTAAATAAATATTTATAACAATTATATTATCAATTTCTATATTTAAATTTATAAACAATATATTTATAAAAAAATAATTAATAACAATAATTTAATAGATTAATTAATTTAAGTGTAACTCCCCATAGTAGGGCAAAACATGAGGAGGAGCAAGACTCCCAAAAACTATGACATAAGTAAAGCTCTCTTCTCTGAACTATCTAGCCACAAGCATATCTGCACTAGCTTCTTTAGAAATTCTAGGGGATTTCTCATTAAAAATGGTTTGATGAATGGGCAACATGAATCCATGGAAAATATTATAAAAATGGGAACGAAATCTAGACTCCCACAGGGCTTTATGATAAATATGAATAGGGTTAGGGTCTTGGCTGGTCCATTTCCAACCCATTAAAGGAAAATTTGAGCAGAAACATATAACATCCATAATATATGCACTCATGTAAAAAGAAGGGATTTTCCTAGTAGAAAAGACCCTATTTGTTATGTATTTAATAATATTTTTGGCCAAATTATTAGATAAAATATTGGCCCAATTCATAATAGTAGAATTGATGGCAACGCCAATTAAGGGAACCCATTCAATGGAAAATTTGGTAGTATCAGGTTTAGAAAACAATCTACACATCATTGCTGCTACAAAATAGTGGGGTGATGGCAATTGTGCTATCGGGTACATACCAAGTTTGTCCCGCTTTAATTTTCCTTTATCTGCCTTCCATTCTTTCACTACCTTCATCGAGTCTTGATTTTCCTTTGAAAAAATTTCAAGGAAAGCTTTATCATAACCATTTTGTGGAATTTGCAAATGATACATTGCACACAAATCCTCGGGGGTGAATGAACCCATGTTTTCCTGTTTGGATTTCTTGAAAGTCTTATCTGCAACATTGATATTGTCGATGACCCATCTTACCATATCAGTGTATGGTAGAACCTTTGGTCTTGCGGCTATCCTATGTAAAAATGAATATGCAGCTTCAAAATAGGAAGCCTGTGATGAGTCAACTGCATCAACCGTTGCTAATGTCTTTAATTCCCTTGGATTCACTCCTTCAAAAAAATTATACATTGCTTCCCATGAAGAAGTTCCACTGTCCTTATTACACATAGTATCTGAAAAGAGTGGAGGCATGTATGTAAATTCAGAGGTGGATGATTGGGAAATTGATTTTCCTTTCTTTGTAATTTCTGTTGATATCTCTTTCTCGGATAGTTTCCTAAATTCAAGCAAACAAGGAAATTCTGAGTTGAGATGAAGAGTGAAGAGGAATGGAGAAACATAGTTAAATCAACATAAATAAATAAAAACTTGGCACTTTTATTTGAAACATGCTTTAGAAATATATCTATCCTTTTGAGCCCCGAGACCATTGAAGTCGTTAATAACTCTTTAAACGATCATCAAATATTTTATGTATTTTAAAATATATATCCAATTAGAAGATTTAAATCATTAGATCTTATTAATGGATCAATTGATTATGCATAGTTTCAACTGATCTGGTAATAAATGTTATATCAGAAAATCACATATTTTACAAGCATCCATACTATGTGTCTTGACCGCAAGTGTATGCGAAATGCGATCTGTGAAAATCACATATTGCACTTTATCAAGGTGAGCGTAGCTTTCATTCGGGTTTATGTTACGGGATGCGATTAGCGCTTTATTGGATTTTTCTTTATCATATTTCATAGCTACTTAGAGAACATGAAAGCTTGGATAGCCACCTTTAGTCTTGAAGGGAAAGAAGATATCTTATGGGAAGATGTGAAGAATTTCAAGGGAATTCTGGAAGAAGAGTTTATTTTGGATGAGTTCGAGAGACTCTTAAAGAAGAAGTACCTATCAGAGAGGTAATATAATGATAGAGATAAGGAGTTTTAGGAGCTACAAATGAGTTCTATGACAAATGATGAGTATACTAGAACATTCTTGAATTTGTTGAGATATGTAACATATCTCAAGGAGGTGAAGGCTAAGATTCATAGATTCATCCTTGGATTGAAAACAACATACAGAGACTAGATTGAGTTTGATGAGCCTAAAACATTAGAGGAGGCCATCCGGAATTTGAATCATTCTATGAAAAATCAAAGTGCAAAGCTTCACCTAAACGTGACTTGAAAGGACATGAGAAAGTTAAAGGGAACTAGCCACCAAAGTGGGGAAGACCTCAAGATGTAGGCGAGAAAGAAAATGTGGTCCCTTACAAGAATTTTAATATAGTTAAGGGACATGGGTCACAAAATCGAGAGCAATAAAATAGAGGTGCTACTAGAGTATTGTTGCAGTGTTGGGTATGTGGCAAAGGTCATCGTAATAAGTAATTTCCATTTTACCAGCGAGGTAGGCCTCAGATCTATAGTGCTCAAGCGACACAAACAATTGGGGATGTTGGTCATATTATTCCTTAGATTTATGCAGTTGTGCACAAAAGGCAGGCCGATCACCAGGAATCTATTATCGATATGGATGGTAAACTTTGTGATCAAGTTATTTCTATTTTGATTGATCCTGGATCTAATTATAGTTATGTTAATCCTGACATGATGGATAAGTGTGTCTTAAGGAAATAAGTGCATGCAGATTCTTGCTTGGTGAAGTTGGCTACAAGTACTAGGAAGAGAGTTCATGATTAGGTAAGAGCTTGTGAATTTGAGTTGAATGGTATCCCTACATCAACACATTTGAAAGTACTACCATTGAGATCATATAGTAGGATTTTGGGTATGGACTGGTTGTATCTTCATAGAACGAAGTTAGATTTCTATGACAAGGCTATTGAGTTCCTAGATGATAATGGGGAAACGAGAATTTTGCAGGGAAATAAGAAGCCTACATCAACGAGGATGGTTACAACTATGCAGGCTAAGCACAGTTGTAGAAAGGGGTGTGTGATGTTTGCAGTTCATATTTCTAGTGACAAGAGGAAGGATGTTGGGGATGCATAAATATTCAAGGGTATATATTCTTTCAACAGTTTTAGGATGTGTTTCCAACAAAGATTCCAAAGTTTCCTCCTCACAGGGAAGTAGAATTTTCTTTTGAGTTGGTACCAGGGGCAGAATCAACATCAAAGGAATCTTACAGAATGAGCACACCGGAGTTGGTGGAGTTGAACTTGTAGTTGAAAGAAATTCCTAATAAAGGATACATTAGGCCAAGTGTATCACCCTCGGCTGCACTAGTATTATTAGTAAACAAGAAGGATTGTGTAGAAATTATATAATTGATATGTTATATGTCTAAGATTCTCCTGATCATACACTATTAGACTTCATGCACAATATAGAATCTATTCCACCATTGATCATCATATGCGGAAATTAAATCAATTGCATGCACACATTAAAACCATAAAAATTCACACACATTAACACAGTGATTTATGGGAAAGCTTAAAGCTGAAAACCCCCAACTATTTGTATAATATATGTCATAGAGATCATGCAACAATCATCATACAAAGCTTCTTGCAAGCTCTCAGTACAATCTCCAATCGCTACACACTAATCAAGTTCGATCTAGCAAATCCCATGCACCGATCTTTGACACCTGCTAGCCTGCCTCTACTACGCAATCCCTACTGAATATGGGCTCTGAATGAAATCGAATCCACTTGGCTGGCACTACGCAATCCTCATTGGCATCTCCATCAATGTGTGGTGCAAACTCATGCACCACTATGGTCACAACTGATAGTCTACTTGCTCTTTCACCTACCTTTCCACTGGTCTCCACTGAAACTGTCCATGCACTGTAGTTAACTGATGTATTCTTCAGTTGATTAATGATTTAATAATTAGTGAATTAATTAATAATTAATTCACACCACTCTCACTAGTGTATCAATCAGTTAGACTAGATACAACTAGCTCAACTGTGTCTAACTGAGTTAAACTGAACACAACTCCATTAACTACTTCTACTAACTCCACCAAACTCTGTCACATGAGTTCTAACTTAAGTCTCCATGCAATAGCTCCACTTAACCCTCAGGAATAGTGTAATTCCTTCTGTCAGCTCCTGTGCCACATCTGTGCACTTAACTGAAGTGCTCCAAGAGAATAAGATAATGTTTATAGTCCAAATATTATTAAGAGCTAATAATATTCGACATATCTATTTTTTAGACTGGCAATCTAAAAATAGATTCCGCCCAATATGTCTAAAAATAGAAGTCCATCTATTTTTCCAACTTGACCAACCATCCACAAATAGCATCCTGCAACTCATAGAATATGATCGACATGTCTAAAAATAGACATAGTCTAAAAATAGACTTGCGCCAAAAATAGCCTGCGGGCCCACTTAGTGAAGGCAACTTCTTTCCACTAAGCTCATCATCTTGTTGCAATCTCAAAACTCCCTCTCAACAAGATAAGGATTATCTGCCACCCCTATCCTGCCCCTGTGGTATTCGAATTTGCTCTTGGTGAGCGCCTTCGTCAAGATATCAGCATCCTGATCCTCCGTGGGAATGTATGAAAGTAACATGATCTTCCACTACACACAATCTCTGATATGATGATACCGGATGTCAATGTGTTTATATCTATCATGAAATACTGGATTAACCGAGAGTTTGATGCAACTCTGATTATCACAATAAATCACAGTAGGCTCTAAGTGTGAACCAAACAACCCGACCAGGATCTTCCTCATCCATATAGCCTCGCATGCAGCCAAACTCGCTGCCATATACTCGGCCTCTGCTGAACTGAGTGCCACGGATCTCTGCTTCCTGCTGTACCAAGAAACTGTTGTCGACCCGATATTGAAAATCCCTCCAAATGTGCTCTTTCTGTCCGTTGGGCTCCCTGCCCAATCTGCATCCGTGAAGCCACATAGCTTCACCTCATCCGACTGTCTGTACCATAATCCATATCCCGATGTGCCTCTGAGATATCTCAATACATGCTTCCCCACCTTCCAAAAGAGCTTGGTAGGCTTAACCATAGCTTGTGAAAGCTGGTTAACAGCGTAGCATATGTCAGGTCATGTATTGACTAGATACATAAGCGACCCCACCAACTGTCGATAAACAGTGGCATCCACTACCTTTGCCGATGTAGCATCCTCTTTCCTCCAAACACCAGGAAGAGGAGTGTGGATAGGCTTACAGCCATGCATGTTGAACTTCTCTAGTATCTCCTGGGCATACTTGCCTTGAGACACAAACAATCCATCACTGCGCTACCAAATTTCCAATCCAGGAAATAATGAAAGAGGCCCAAGTCCTTCATCTCAAACTCTTTTGCAAGATCAGCCTTGCATGAGAGTATCAACTGTTCATCACCTGTCAGAATAAAATCATCTACATAAAGTACAATGATCAGCAACTTACCCTCCACCACAATCTGGTATAGGTTCGAATCCGCCTCACTCATGGTGAATCCAAGACCGGTGAAATAACTGTCTATCCGTGTGTACCAAGCACGAGGTGCTTGTTTCAACCCATACAACGCTCTTTTGAGCCTGCACACATGCGACTCGCTGCTGAAGATCTCTAAACCTTCGGGCTACTCTATGTACACCTCCTCCTCAATGACTCCATTGACGAACATAGTCTTCACATCCATCTGATGAATGTGCCATCCCATCTGTGCTAAGAGAGCTAGGATGCTCCATATGGAAGAATACCTTGCAACAGGTGCAAAGGTTTCTTCATAGTCGATCCCCTCAATCTGTGAGAGGCCCCAGGCAACAAATCTTGCCTTGTACTTCTCGATGCTCCACTCAGCTGCTTGCTTCACTTTGTAGATCCATCTCGAAAATACCACTGATTTCCCTTCCAGCCTTGGGACAATCTCCCATGCACTATTTCTGACAATCGAATCATACTCTTCCACCATGGCATCTACCCATGCAGGGTCCTCCACAGCTTCCTCAAAAGAGGATATTCAGCTATGATATACTTGCTCATCAGAGCTGTTAGGCAAGATATCGGTCGTGGATCGGTTTCTATTCGCGCCGTGATGTAGGTGCCCCCTTCTTTCTTCTCTCGCATCAATATCTCGCCGCTCGCCTTCCGTAGTGCGCTTCCGCCCTCTGATGGTTGGCGCTGCATGAGTGGTTTCTTCCACTCCATGAACCTCATCTTGCAGCTGATCCACATCCTGAGGCTCATCCTTAAGAACTAATAGCTCCTCATCTGCATGCAAGTGTGGCTCCCTCTCAAGCGAACACTGCATGGCTTTCTCCTCATGAAATTTGATATCCCGTCACACAACAGTCTTTTGACTGTATAGAAAATACACACGATAGTTGTGGGGTGTATCAGTGTACCCCACAAATATCCCAACCTCTGCGGTCGGCTCCAGCTTCTTCCTAGCATCCTTCATCACATGAATGTAAACAGGTGAGCCAAAAATCTTCAAATGAGAAATATCGGGTCTCTTACCAGAAAATGCCTCCTCAAGTGTACTCATGCCAAGTATGGACCTATGAGGACAACGGTTTTGCATATAAACCGCAGTATTGCATGCCTCAGCCCACAAGTGTATGGGAAGGCCCTGATCATGCAACATCACCTGTGCAACACCCACGATCGTTCTGTTCTTTCACTCCGTGACCCCATTCTGTTGTGGGTTATGAGGTGCTATGAGCTCTCTTTGAATTCCTTCTACGCTGCAAAAGTCCTTGAATTCACCAGAGATGAATTCACCACCATTTTCACTCCTAAGAGCCTTCACCTGCTTCCCCGATTATTTCTCAACCAGTGCCTTAAACTCACAGAACTTTGATAATGTCTCACTCTTCTTCTGCATGAAGAAGATCTAGCACTTCCGAGAAAAGTCATCAACAAATATCACATAATACATGTGCTTTGCTGTTGAAGCTACTGAGAAAGGTCCACACACGTCTGTGTGAATTCTCTCAAGGATCGTCGTGGCACGAATATCCTTCTCGTGAAAGGTGGCTTTCAAAAAATTTCCCAAAGTACATCCCTTGCACTGATCTGACTGCGCAAGTGTACCTTTGGGAAGCCCAGTAGAAATCTGCTGCAAAATTTTCAAAGCACCATGGTGAAGATGGCCCAATCTCCTATGCCATAGCTCGCCCTCATCCCGGCTCACCACTCCTTCTGCCTTGCCTGCCATTGCTATGTAGCCATCTACCTGCAACTGATAAAGGTTCTTAACTCGAACCCCTATCTTCCGGGTTTCACCACTTGCCTTACTGCGCAGGAAAGCCTTTCCCTCGCTAAAGACAACATCATATCCCTTGTCTTCCAACATCGCCACAGAGATAAGATTCTTCTTCAATCCTAGAACATGCATGACATCCTTCAAGATGAAAGGTTTGCCAGACTCCCTCTCAAAGGAAATGGTCCCGATACCAATCACACTGTATCTACCATCATCACCCATCTTGATGTGCACTCCAAGATCCTTCTCATCCAGATCAGTAAACAAATATTTGTCTCCGATCATATGGAAAGATGCACCACTGTCAAGAAACCACACTGAACCCATCATACTTGAGACCAAGCATGCGATCAACAAAAAATCTAGCTCAAACTGCGAGGCTAAGGCCTCTCCAGCTGCAGATCCAGCAGCCTGCTTATTTTTCTTCTTCTGTGGAAAATTAGTGGCGTAATGTCCGTGTTGGTGACAGTGAAAGCACTTCACCTTGGAAATGTCCTGCTTCTTGCCTTTCGCACCGGATTGAGAAGCATTCTTCTTGCACTTCCCCTTCCTTTCTTTGGCAGCCAAAGCGCAATTTTATTCATCTTCATTTTTCAATGAAGATCCATCCCTGGTGCTCCGCCTTATCTCCTCCTGCACAAGATTCGACCAAAGTCACTCCCATCCCGGTAGTTTCTCCTGACCATTGACAGAGTCCTCATAGGAATTCCAACTCTTCGGAAGCCCAAGGAGAGCTAAGCTCACCAAGTCCTCTTCATTTACAGTAACCCCCACACTTCCCATCTCATCCCTGCACTGGACGAACTTCGTGAGGTACTTGGGTATACTTTCGCCCTTCTCCATTTTTATTTTCCTGAGCTTATCCTTGAGCGCCAACTTCCTCTGGTCACTCTTGCTTTGGAACAAGTCTGTCAAAGCTTTCCACATCAAGAATGGAGAATATTTACCATGAAGGATGGACACTATGTGATCCTTCACACCTTCCAACAGAATCCTTCGACATTTTGCTGTCTTCTTTTGCCATGCATCAAGTGTGGCAACATCGCTAGAAGCAGGTTTTGGAATTTCTGCATCTATGAACTCCTTCAACCCATTATCCTCCAGCACCGCCTCCATCCTGTCCTTCCATGCAATATAATTCTAGCTGACCTCAAGGGCATACTCCAATCGCAATTCGTTGAAGGACATCTCAACTTCAACACCAAGAAAACACTACTGTAAATTCAAATTCCACTAGCACAAAACTCAATCGCTTCAATGCTTTGCAATTGCTCCAATGATCAACTATCGCTCCGATACCATGTAGAAATTATATAACTGATATGTTACATGTCTAATATTCTCCTGATCATACACTATTTGACTTCATGCACAATACAAAATCTATTCCACCATTGATCATCATATGCAGAAATTAAATCAATTGCATGCACACATTAAAACCATAAAAATTCACACACATTAACATAGTGATTTATGGGAAAGCTTAAAGCTGAAAACCCCCAACTATTTTTATAATATATGTCATAGATATCATGTAACAATCATCATACAAATATTCTCACAAGATCTTAGTACAATCTCCAATCGCTACACACTAATCAGGTCCGATCTAGCAAATCCCATGCACCGATCTCTGTCACCTGCTAGTCTGCCTCTACTGCACAATCCCTGTTGAATATGGGCTCTGAATGAACTCGAATCCACCTGGCTTGCACTGTGAAATCCTCATTGGCATCTCCATCAATGTGTGGTGCAAACTCATGCACCACTATGGTCACAACTGATAGTCTACTTGCTCTTTCACCTACCTCTCCACTGGTCTCCACTGAAACTGTCCATGCACTGTAGTTAACTGAAGTATTCTTCAGTTTATGAATGAGTTAATAATTAGTGAATTAATTAATAATTAATTCACACCACTCTCACTAGTGTATCAATCAGTTAGACTAGATACAACTAGCTCAACTGTGTCTAATTGAGTTAAACTGAACACAACTCCACCAACTACCTCAATAACTCCACCAAACTCTGTCACATGAGTTCTAATTGAAGTCTCCATGCAATAGCTCCACTTAAGCCTCAAGAATAGTGTAATTCCTTCTGTCAACTCCTGTGCCACATCTGTGCACTTAACTGAAGTGCTCCAAGAGAATAAGATAATGTTTATAGTCCAAATATTATTAAGAGCTAATAATATTCAACATATCTATTTTTAGACTGGCAGTCTAAAAATAGACTCCACCCAATATGTCTAAAAATAGAAGTCCATCTATTTTTCCAACTTGACCAACCATCCACAAATAGCATCCCGCAACTCATAGAATATGATCGAAATGTCTAAAAATAGACATAGTCTAAAAATAGACTTGCGCCAAAAATAGCCTGCAGTCCCACTTAATGAAGGCGACTTCTTTCCACTAAGCTCATCATCTTGTTGCAATCTCAACAGATTGTACTCTCAGGTTGTGCATTGATTACATGTAGCTGAAAAAAGTGATGATCAAGAGAATGTATACATTATCGAGGACCGATAACTTGTTCGATTAGTTGAAGGGATAAGTTGTGTTCTCAATGATTGATTTGAGATAAGGATATCATCATGTATTCATCAAAGAAGAGGACATCTACAAGACTACTTTCAAGACTAGGTATGGGCATTTTGATTTTTATGTAGTTCCATTCAGTTTGACTAATGCTCCAACTAATTTTATGTGCTTTATGAATAATGTGTTGCGTCCTTACCTAGAAAAGTTTTTAATTTTATTTATTGATGACATATTGGTATATTCTAAGAATGAGGAAGAGCATGTAGAAAATTTAGCAGCAGTGTTGAGATTGCTAAGAGATCATCAGTTATATACGAAGCTTAGAAAGTGTAGTTTATTTCATACAGAGGTACATTACTTGGGACATATTATTTCCAAGGTACGAATAACAGTAGATCTAGAAAAGATAAAAGCTATCATGGAATGGGAAGCTCCTAGAAATGTGATCTAAAATTCGGGTAATGGAATTATCAGTCTTTTCCAACTATTGGATCAATTCAGGGGTCCACTGTGTGACCTGATCATCCTTCCAACAGGTTTAGAATTCTTCTAACCTTGACAACCACTCCTGCAATTCATGCGCAAAGGTCACGAAAAAGATCTCGTGCACTTTTGTGAAAATATACTTGTTCTTCCACTCTTTAGTTGACAACTTCTTACTTTTGTTTTATTTTAGGGCAAATTCCTGAATCTATATTTCAAACCAGTCCTCTAGTTCAGGTTTTAATGGCTACCACTGACCTTTCAGAATCACCCAACCTCTCTCAAAATGATCTTGGTCCCCACAACAGAACCATTTGTTGGCTTGAGGAGTCCTGACCTAGGTTCAGATTTGAGGTTAAACAACAAATCCCTCTTACTAATGGCCCTTTTGGCAGTGACCTGCTTGCGCAAGTCAAAGTCTCACTCGAAGCAGTATGGGGGGGTGTTGGAACCAGGTTTCCACACCTTGAGAGAGGTTTGAATGATGTGGGTGTCCTACGATCCAAAATAACCATGAATATACCTTCGCAAAATAAGTCCTAACCAGGAAACCCTTCAAAAATATTTCGGTCAATTATGCAGAATATATTGTGTGAAAGTTAACACAAGATTCATAAGAAAAGTAATAACTCTTAACAAGCAATATCAAAGCCTAATAATATTAGATCCATCTGATAATCATTCATCTAAACCCAGAAATAGTTGCGCAAGAGATCTAAAGATAAAAATACAAGAATAAGAAGTAATATGCAGAAACACTCATAACATAAACAATAGATGAGTTTAAGACTCAGATATCTACAACAACAGTTCTTTATTCATATCAGTTCAAATCCTTCATACAAAAACCCTTCAATTCACCTGCGCACACAGCCAGTGGGGTCCGCACAAAGCAGAACTAAGGTCTCCGCGCACACAGCCAACATGAGAATTTTACCCAGAAAATCCGCAAAAAATATCACAAAATAACCAGATCTATCATTCGATGTTCAAACTTATCAAAAAAAAACTGACTTCTTCGACTCGATCTAGACTTGTATTTATACCTTTATCGTGCACTAATCTAGGGTCCGCAAATTGTGGTTTGCAGCCCCTTGTTCTATCCTTTTTACCCATTACAACTAATTAGGAGCTTTGACCCGCCCCAAAGACCCTTGAACTGTGTTGTGCACAACTAAAATTAAAAAATCTATTACAAAATTATATCAAAATTGGTCTTCAAAGCTCGGACTTAGGCGACCCCACTCCAACAGGCCCCCAACACAATATTGTGACTCGTCCCGAGTCACAGCGGCACAGGGTTCTTCATCTTGTTCTGGAGATCTTCGATAGCGATACAAAAGGGTGCCAAGATGCCCGTACTCTGGTCTGCAGCGCTCTGCACGGTCTCCACCAATTTTCTAAATTCAACCCTTCTATCACCAAGGTGACACTCTGCAAGGTCTGATTAATATTTCTGACTGCAACATCCAAGTCCTCAAACAACTTCATTGCCTCATATTCCCATGGCTTCATATGATCAGTGACAATCTATTTTTTCCAGTGGACCTCCTCAACCTCATCTCGCACTGCTTGACTGGTCTAAAGGCATGCCATGCGTTGGGAAGGAATGAATGTGGGCAAGGCCTCCTATAGATCATTGAATTCTTGCTCTTTGGTGTGCAACTCCTAGGTAATCTTTTTGACAAGTAGATTTTTCTGCACAGAGGTCTATGGGGCCATGGCGGTCTCCAAAAGTTATGAGCCCTTGTCAATGTTGGTGGTGATGCTTGCAAATGTTGTTTTAAAT
>CM076578.1:1650940106-1651083332 GCA_034641835.2 Pinus albicaulis | reverse complement strand
CTAGAGCCAGCGCGCGCGAATTGGAGCCTTATTGAATAATCCCTATTCCTTTATCCATTTTAGGTTCCAATATGATTGAGACTTTGTTTTCTCAGAATCATTCCTTCAAGACACAAAAATTATGATTCCAACTTCTCGCGATACCTTGCTTTCTCTTGAAGTTGTTTCATCAAAAATTCCTCTCTTCTTTTAGCTTCTTTTAGGCCAGTCTTTATCAAGGTTATTTATTTAAGAATACCACCCTCTTTAATTTCCATATATTTTTTTATATTTTTGAGTCTATCAATATATTTCAATGCATTCATTAAATCATTTATTTCAAAACTATTTGATTCACTAGCCAATTGGTCTTCAAGATCCATAAGAATTTTGTAATCAAATTTAGTGTCTCAATATTCATCTACCTTATCATATGATGTATCTTCACTATCCTCATTAGAATAAAAAAATTTCTTCTTAGAGAAATTCCTTTTGACATTTTTCGTCATTATGTTCTTTCCTTTCACTTTCTTATCAATATTGTCTTTGTATGGAAATTTAACAACATAGTATCCATCCTTCCCTAAGAAGAACATTTAAATTTACTCTTAAATTTGAATTCACCAATTCATGTTTCTATCTTCCTGATGAAGTTTTCCTCTTCTTCATTTTAAATGTATATATTTTGTTCAAGCTCTTTCTTTTGTTTTCCTCTGCTTGTGGCTTTGAAGGTAGCTTCTATGATTTCTGATTAATTACCTTTATTCCTCATTTCGTATGTTGTCAATATCCAATGAATTCTTTCTAGGGATAGTTGAATTAGTTCCTCCATTTCTTCAATTGTTGAAAATTTGGAATTGAACTTAGGAGTTAGTGATTTCAATATCTTCTCAACAATTGTAGAGTCTTTAAACTTGTCATGAAGACACTTCATAGTTTTTACTACTTCATCTACTCTGAGAAAAAAAAAATAGTCAACACTTTCATTTTCATGCATTTTATGAGATTCATATTGAATTCTATACAACTGTAGTTTATAATTTTTTACTTTTGTATCCCTTCATAGTTTTTGACCTTATCCCACATTATTTTGGGGTGTTGTATGGCATAATGATGTTGTATTGCATCACCTTTACAAACTTTGATTCTGCAAGACCTCCCAAAATGGAATTGACTACTTTATCATTTTTTTTCATATTGTTTCTTCCCTGTATCATTTTTTGGGTGGATCTATAGTATTTGTACCTTCTTTATATGACTCCCCAAATAATTGGTCCAAGAGATTGAAAATAAAACCTCATTCCAATATTCCAAAATATGAATTTTGATCCATTGATTAAATGTGGTTTGGTTGAAAAAACATTGTTCTAGTTGCACATTTTGATGGATCTTACTTATATAAATCAAGCTACTTTTTGAAGGACTTGTGCTCTGATACCTATTGTTAGAAATATTGAGGGGGGGGGTGAATCATTATTTCATGCAATTAGTAATTTTACTTTCATTTTGTAACGTTAATTGAACCATCATTTTATTCACAACGTATTATGTAGTATATCTAATCATAAGCAATAAACCATGAGAAAATTTTAATCATAAAGACATGCAACAAGTCATCAACACATCAAAACATAGGGACACCAGATATTAGGTGTAAAATCCAACTGGGATAACCACAACTGAAAATTTCTTTGTCTTCTTCTTATTATTATGAAGAAAATATTGTATTGCATCTTGCATTAGCGTAGGTGCCTACATGTTGGATGCTACCACCTCCTCTTGTTTCTATAGCTACCATTAGAAGGAAGCCACTACTCCCTAGTAAATTTACTGGCCACCACTTGAAGGAAGATACCACTCCCTTACTCAAGACTCCAACCCTCAAACCCAACTATGTGGATTGCATTTTAAAATATTTCACACTAAATCCACGTGACTCAAACCAAAATCTTATAGTCTACATTTCATCCAATTTTCAAATTAGACCCACATAAAACATTATTCTCAATTTGAGTAACAAGATACCAAAAATTGTATCCAATGAATCTCTTATCAACATACAAATCTTCTCAATAGACCATTAAACCCGAGCTCATCAATATTGTCGAATTTCAAGCCATACTCTATGCTAAAAAACAAATCTCATGATTTGTATTCAATAACTCAAACTTGCTGCATATGAGCATATCAATAACCATTCTTAGCATAAACTCTTCATACAATAATATTGACAATCAATAGCAATAACTTAGCTCTTCCAGCCCAACAATATTCCAAGAAACCAATAAATTTGACTCAATTCAATCCAAAGTATCATATAGAACATTGAGGCAAGCATTAGGATTATGCCCAGACTCTACCCAATAACACATCTATAATAACTAGTCAGTAACAACACCAAGGCACACCAATACAAACAACCAAGTCATAACAATAATGCCGCATAGGTAACTCTATAAATAAATCGTGAAATGCTCTTAATAAGATCACATCAAAGATATAGCTAATAAAAATGAATTATTTCAATTTCATAAGTTTTGAATTCATGAAAAATAAGCATATCAAGCATCAATAAAATATATTTGATAAGATCCTTATCAACATCATATCAATCATATCCATACAATCTGTATACATGTCAACACTATAATTACATGTCTATATATCATCAATGAAAAATAGAAAAAAACACTAAGCGACATCATTATAGGAATTTACAAGCATAAAGTGTAACAATATCAGGTTAAAAGTTCATGTAATAAAGGATAATAAAGGAAAAATGATAAGACCAAGGTCATGAAACATATATTGCAAGTTGAATGTTGGGAAAATCACTATAGTGGACATCACTTTAATTTTTTTATGGCTAAGGAAATTGGAAAAGTGTGACAACCCCACCCAAATACTCATACACCATGCATTGTAAATGTATTGTAAATATTTTGCAACAAATTGAAATCAAGAAAAGGGGGAATGTGTCAAGGGACACAGAGTCTAGAGCTGGGGAGGAGTTCTCTTGCTTAGGACATTATGGTTTCTTCTGCAAAGAATAAATCTAAAATTCAGGATAGCCATTAAAGCTTGGTTGGTGCATGAATTCATTAAGGAGCTTTTGAAATTAAATGAGTTGTGTTGGATTGAGGGGTCTTGACCCAGGTTCGGATTAATCGTGCAACCAACAAAACCCTTCAACTGTTGGCCCTTTCGGCAGGGATATTCTTGCGTAGACCAAAGTCTCACCTGAATTAGTATAGGGGGAAGTTGGAACCAGTATTTCGCAACCTGAGGGAGATTTTGATGTGGATCCAAGAGATCTAATGCCTATTTCCTTACGCGTACTTTCTAGAACCAGAAATAATTGCAGACAAATAGTAAAGCAATGGCATGCACCTTGATGGTGATAAACAGACGTATCCCTTGCACATTCACATATTGTTATAGAATACACCCTTATGTAGACAGATTATTATACTTCAGATCTAACAATTAAGAAGAATAATACTCGTGCATAGTTGAAATCTACCAACTTGAATTATCAATCATAGAAATACATATGCATTAAACAGAATAGATCCAGATGTATAATAAGCAACAGATAATACACATAACAAATCTAAGATAGTTAGCTACAAGAATCATATAAAGTCTAAGTTTTCCAAAATTTCCTTCTTTATTAAGAGATATTCAATCAATACAATATTTCCCTTCTGCGCACACAGTAGCAGAGTCCATGCACATAGCTTAGGACTAGGTATCCACGCACACATCCAGCAAGAGACTTTCTACCCAGACCGATCCAAAAACTTAGATCAAAAAATTCGTAAGCATAAACATTTATCCATCTATATCTCTTTATCCTTCTTGTCGCTTACATATTTATATATTTCCAAATGCGTGCATACCATGGTCTCAAACCATGGTTTAAGACCCATGGTGTTTCCTTTTACCCATTACAATAATTAAAGGACTTTTGCCTGCCTCAGATCCCCTTGATATTTTCGTGTAGGGCTTATAAACCAAAATTTATCCAAACTTGCTTGACCCAAGGGACCCTGCTCCAACAGGTCCCTAACAAAATCAATTGAATCATCCTAAGTCACTCTGGTCCAGGTGTCTGCATATTATCTTTGAGTGCCAGTACCGAACTATGATATAGCACAATGACTCCTATACTTTTTGCTACAGTGCTTTGTGATTCTTCGACAAACTTCTGTGTTATTGAACCTTTAGCAGCCAGGCTGATTCTTCATTGTGTCTACTGCAGGTTCTTAATGGTTTCATCAATGGTCTGCGATAAGTGCAAGGCCTCATCTGCCCATGGCTTCATTTTTTCCTCCAATAAGTTCTTGTGTCGTCATAGTGTCTCGATCTATTCTTGTATGGCATGACTCTCCTACAAACGGGCTAGTCTTTGGGCAGGCACAAGGGTCAGCTTCGCACCCTGAATGTCATCAAATTGTTGCTCTTTGGCCTTAGCTACCTTGAGCTGCCAGATTACGGAATCATTTTAGACAGAAGTCCAAATACCCATGGCTTCTTCAAATAACTATTTTCTATCATTCACAGCATCAGTGATGCTAGTGGTCGATTCTTGGAAAACTACAGCGCATTGTGCGCGTACTTCTGGAGGCGTTTCTGGCTTCAAGTTCATTTGAATATCAGCAATCGTTTGCTCAAGCTCCACGCGGGCTATCGTGATCTCAGAGCGCGATGCCTTTATCATAGCTACCGGGCTTTCTAGCTGAACTTTCAGCAAGGTTGTGGGAGGTACTGTGACCTATGGCAATTCATCACATAGTCAATTGATCATTGCTTCCAGTGCAATGTAGTAATCTCCAGTTGGTAAACAAGCCTCTTCTGCACTCTGTTGTTCCTTCTACATCGTCTCCACTTTTCGCTAAGAATCTGTAGCCACTTTGGAGGCATGGACCTCCCGGTACTGCAGCTTGCTGACGATCATCGTGTGCATGGCATGATGTTTTCATCCAGGCAACATTTCCAAGCTGATGCAAACCTCTGTGTAGCTTTACACATTAGTGCACAGGTCAGACTGCTCCACTGTAATTATAGGTCCCAAAACATAAAACACCCAACTTTCTATAGGTAATGGCATCAAAATTTTGATGGGCAATGCGCTCTCTTGTCTGATGTTTTTTGGATGTAGACTCGCTTGTTTCACGCTCTCTTGAATCACACCTTCTTGCACCTTCAGCTACTAGTGACCCAATTGTACATCTGTGAGGACTGATTTGTACTGAGTTTCCACATCATTCCAGAGGTCCTCGGTTGCATTCTTGACTGTGTTTTCAATTTCATTCAGGTCGTCTTCGGTGAGGGTCAGGGCCTTCCTCCCTGTCTACTTGGATCCCTTCCTCTTTTTGTGTAGGTCTGGGGAGGCATGAGATCCTCTCTTAGTCCCTCTTTTCGAACCTGTCTCTGTCATAGGTGCCCCAACACCATCACCGTCTTTATCCTCTATCTCCTTCTCTAGGTCAATGGTTTCACCTGGCGTGGTTGGCTCGGGCCCTGTCTCTCCATCGTTCTCGTGCGAATCTTTCTGTGTCTCTTTACCCGTAGCCTTTTGTCAATAATTAACCTTCATCATGCGTGGCTTTGTCGGAGTTTTGATAGGCACTAAAGAGGATGCACCACCAATGTGTCACGCTGCTAACCATAAGGCAGGCCAATTCATCGTCACTCACGCAAGGTCATCCTTTATCACCATTTAAGGTAGCTCATACTAAACACCCTCAATATCCCCTTTTCCACGCATGTGAATATTATGTAAAGTGGCTTTAAAATACACAATATGTTTGTATTTGTCATACAACGTCACCGATAAGCATGGCATGGTCTGCACCCCTTAAATACCTCTGAATCAAGCAATAACCAGAAAATTTGGTTCTCTGTGTGTCGAGAAGGAACCTTGGAGTCCCACATTGTTGCATAGCATGCAACTTCACACAGATATGGCTCGATATCTAGGAACTGGGCCTCATATGGCATCCTCAAACCAATTAGTGCAATAAGAAGTAGCAACCAAACATAGTAGAAATATTTCCCCTCCTCTTGCACCTCACACACATTCTCCAGGAAATCTGTGCACATGTATTGAGGCTAGTTATACTGTATGCCCTTCTCGCACTGCCCAACTAAAGAAATTACATGGGTTGGGACTTCCTTTGGCTATCACTTCCTATTCAACTTCTAGGCGAGGATGCTCGTGCCAAATTGTACTGCGGGATCACTGATTTCACTGACAAGGAATCCCTAAGTGTTGCACGCAACCTATAGTCTTTCTTGACTTTATCTGCAACTTTCTTCTCTTGGAGTTTTCCTCCAATGGTCGCCATAGCGTCCTCCTCCTGACTGGGTAGGTTGGTGGTACAATGTATCATATCGACATCAATGGGAATGCACTCTCTAAGCCATAAACACTCATTGTGCACCAAGGCGAGAAGCTGGCACACACAAATATCATTGACCACACTACATCCAAAGTGTGGGAAATTCAGTAAATTCAAAAACCCTGACTTCTGCAGACCCAACGCCCATGGCGTTGGCTCCACCTTGATCACCCCATCATCATAGGTGACCAGTTCTAAGTACATAGTAGGCGCAAGACCTGGAAACTTCTCCTGGTCTGCAAGGTCCCAATCTTCCATCTTTACATTCGAGGAATTTTGAGGTCTATAATGGGCCTCCTAAGAAAAATGTATAACAAAAATAAACTTTATAAGAAACAATAGGATTCAAGATGATGATGTCAACCATGGGGGATGGTTCACCATTTTTTAAGTAAACAGGTAAAAATATTAAAAAATAATAAAATAATAAAACTACTTTTTCAACTCGTATTTTCAAGTTATCTCCCAAAGTTTTTACTCAAATTTCAAGTGGGAGTACTCGCTGGATGAAATATTTAATTCCTCATCCAAGGAGTACCCATGTTACATACTTTCGATGGACCCTTCTACACGAAAAATGAGAAATACATAAAAAAGTGAGTACAGTCACGTTTTTCATGTATTTCTCCTTTTTGTGTAGCAAGACCCATCAAAAATATGCAACATGGGCACTCGTTGGATGAGGAATTAAATTTTTCATCCAGTGAGTACTCCCGCTCGAAATTTGAGTAAACAATTTGGGAGATAAGTTGAAAATATGAGTTGAAAAAGTAGTTTTTTCATTTTTCCCTCTAAAATTTTATGATGTCATAAATCTTATTTTATTATTTCCACTATTATTTTATAATTTCCTTAGGAGGCCCATTTTAGACCTCAAAATTCCCTTAATGGAAGGGGACCTTTGAAAACGTCTCTCCCTCGAATGACACATCTTCAGGGAGAAGTGGGGAATTTCTGTATGACCGAACCTTATACAGGTCCTTCGAGACCTTCACAGATGCTTTGTGCGGTGTCATATACTAGGGCAACCATGAGATTAGATCTACCTTTTTGACCTCATATTCCTCCATAATTGCTTTGGGTAGGTCAGCCATAGGTCTCTTTTGTGGATCAGCAATGGTCGATTGAGGTTTCATGGTCTTCTAGCACGGTGACTTTTGGTACCCCACAGATTGTCCCTTCTTATATTTCTATGGCTGGGGTGCAGGCATAGGAGTTTTAGCGACCAAAGTAGGGTTCTCAGCGGCCTGTGTAGGGGTTTCAACGGCCTTCGTCACTGAGGGGGTAGGTTCAGTAGTAGTCATACTTAGTGGAATTAAGTACCCCAACCCTCGATTGTGCAGATCTTTGTAGAAAAGTGGGTTGATTCCAAACATAAGCTTCAGACAACTCACATATAGCAATGAGCACAAATCACATGGAAAGCAAAGGGAACGAATGCGACCCTTCCTATTATATTTATAGTGTTGGTGTGGCCTAAATGGTCTAGTGTTCATTGATGTATCCTCATAAATGCTAAAACGACTCCAAATTTGGCATAATCTCCTCATTAAATGTAGTTTAGCCACTCCTCCAAACGGTAATAAAGTTGTATTATCCAGATTAACTGTTCGAATGCCTATATTCTAGCACTTCTGCGACTTGGTCACCCTCCTAGCACAACATCTGTGCGATTGTCACACATTTTTGTGCATCCACTGTCATTGTCGCACAAACCAACTTCTACAATGCTTGACAAACGGTTTTATGGTCTTGCGCCCTTTCACAACTGTCTGGAGTGCTAACACACTTCTATGGCTATGTAGTCATTTGGCACGTGCAGGGATAGGGATATCCCTAGATGGTTTCATCTAAATTCTATTTACATACTCAGGAAGGTCGTCAGCCCCTAAAGTGGCTAGTCAGGCCGCACCTCCCTCTGTGATATCCCTAACCACATATGGCTCGAACCAATGCATTTTGAACTTCCCTGGGTGGTGCACAAACTTTTTTTTTATATTAAAAAACCAAATCATCTTCCTAAAATATCTTCTTTCTAATGTTCCTACCATGCCAAGCCTTTTTGCACGCCTTTTGCACCTATTGATGGAAACCTGCAATGAATCAGTCCTCTTCTATCCCGACCAACTAGGACAATCGTTCTTCCATAATATCTTTCTCATTGAAGTTAGTTATTGTTTCAATGCACAAAATTGGGACAATATACTCCATTGGCATAACATTAACTTCCTACCCATAAACCATTTTGAAAGGTGTCTTCCCTGTTAACTTCTTGCATGTGGTCTTGTATGCCCACAGAATTGTAGGTATGCACACATCCCACTAATTTCGGTTAGCATTGCAAATCTTAGTGAGCATGTTATCTAATATCTTATTAAAAGCTTCCACCACACCATTTTATTGAGGGTGATACAGTGTACTCTCCTAATGGTTTATCTTGAATTCTTCGATCAAAGCTTGAATTGTTTCATCCACAAAGTGGGTTCCTTGATCACTCATCAAGATCTTAGGGACCCCAAACCATGTCAAGATATTTTAGAAAATGAAGTGTATAGTTTTTTCTGCACTTTAGTCCTTTACAGGTGCTGCCTTAACCCATCGGGTCACATAGTTCGTCGTAGTGATTATATAGTGTGCACCTCTCTTATTTCCTGGAGGGTTCATGGGTTCGACGAAGTCAATGGCCCATTTTTCAATTTTTTTTTTTTGGGAAAAATACTGAGAGGGGGGGGGGGGGGGTGAATCAGTATTTAGGACTTACTCAAATCTTTTACTTTTTCTTACTTCAAAACCCATACGCTACTTTTTTGAACCAGACTCGCGTATACACACGGATATCCTTCATAAAACTCGCGTATACACAGAGATCTTATTATGCCATTAATTCTTTACATAGTTCTATGCAACATTCTTTCTTCTGATGATTAGATAATAGTAAGCATGTGCAGTAATAACAGAATAAAAAATCACACATAAGCATCACACATGAACACCAGGATTTTAGGTGGAAACCCAAGTCGGGAGAAAACCACCGCTGCCGTTGCTCAGCGTTCAATATTTTATTATAAAGAAAACATCTTACAACATATGTGCTGGCGCAGCCTCCTACCAGCACGCAGGCACCCACCTGCGCTCGTTTACCAGCCTCTCCTGAAAGGGAGCTACGACCCCCTGCTCTCGTTTACCAGCCTCTCCTGGAAGGGAGCTACGACCCCCTGCTCTCGTTTACCAGCCTCACCTGGAAGGGAGCTACAACCCCCTGACTGAAGGCTACAACCCTCAGCACCACCATGGACCACGTTTCATCAATTTTCACACTGGATCCAAAAACTTCCTTTAGAACACAACTTGCAGGCCACTTTTCATCATATTTTCAGACTGGACCCACTCCACACATTTAAGCTCAATCATACATCAAAACTGATACTTAACAATTCAGACAACCCAGATCTGTAGAATACATTTTAAACAGATAGCAGTAACACAGTAGAACAGATCAGACATTTCATACTTCATACTTCAACAAACCCTAGTTTTCATACGTGCTTCCCTTTTACTAATACCGCCTATATACGCGCTTCCATTCACATAAACCCACGTATACATCTGCACATTACAGAACAACCCATACGCGCTTTCTCTTTATCAAACCAGCGTATATACGCGCTTCTGCTGCGACAAACTTGCGTATAGATCTTCAGAAATTATAGGGCAGCATACTTCTTCAGATCAAATATTTAGTTCAGATTTAACACTTCACTTCAGACAGATGTTCGCCTCATCTTAGATTTAAACATTCCATAAACAGATCTAGAAGATACAAATACATTGAGATCTAGATAACCTTATTCATCAATTTCTTCATAGGTGCATCACAGATTCAGATCTATCATCAAACTGTTACCCTTTCCATACAGACATACTTCAGAGTGAAGTATCTATTCAAACCCAGACTCATGCACACACCTTGCACAATGATTTTCTTCTCCTTATATAGGTTTACCCTTTTTCAATACCACGAGCCAAAACCACATTACTTCCAATGGTATTCCTGGATGGGATCACATAGACATACCAACGCTCAATACAATGGGTAAATACCATAGTAGTAACCCCTGGTTTTACACAGTTAGAGCGCAATTGAGCATACGTGAATTGGCACGTTATTTCTCGCGTGCATACGCTACTTCTATGAATAAAACCCGCGTATTCCTTGTGACATACACTTTTCATCATTGTTCTTGCACATACTGATATTTCTTACTTCTGCAACTTCTGTACTACTTGTAGAACATCAGATTTACATCATTAATTAGTATATCAAGTCAGTTTCCATCAAGTACAACTTCATCAAGTAGGTTTCCATCATCTTCTTCAAGTGTTTCCATCATCTTCATCAAGTGGGTTGCCATCAAGGACAACACATTGCATCATATTGCCAACAATCTCCCCCTTTGGACTTGATGGCAACCACGATGGTGTTTGATCACCACAACAGATAGATACATTAAGCATAACCATTATTCTCCCCTTATTCAAACACCATGTCACTCTCCCCCTTTGAAATCAAGGGCAAAGGGCGTATCAATACCAACACAAGGTTTTTCTCCTCATGTAGAGCGCTGTAGATCTGATGTGCACTGAAGTTACCATGCTCCCCCTGAGTTCATGCTGAGTCTTCAAACATATTCTACAATGAAGTACATGACTCTATGACCTTCCTATCACCAAGGACTCATACTTACATCAAAGATCCAACCAAGTGGATTTACATATGAGACTCAAATACCCAACCAAGAGGGTTTTACACATTTTGACTCAAGTACCCAACCAAGTGGGTTTACACATTTTGACTCAACTACCCAACCAAGTGGGTTTACAAATTTGAACCAGTCCTTACATGACAGAATATTACTTTTTTTACATCATAGGTCTCATCATGACCTTTTATCAAATTACAAATATGACATTCTATGACTAATACCAGAAAGACCTCAAGAGAGAGATCATATTTCAGAACCATCATAATTCCAACAATGCATTATACTCAGCAAGGCTAATTCTCCCCTTGAAAATTTACATCCAAGCATCCTTTCCATATGACCAAGGCTCCTCCTTAGCTTGTGCAACCTGAAGCTCTTTCAACAGCAAGTTATCAGCAGCATGATCTGTCCTTAGCTCTGAATCATAAGACTTCCATCTCATCCATGTGTGAAAGCAACGAAAACTCTTCAGCAAAAGGCAAACAGGACTCATCCACAATCATAAGAAACCATGTAACATGTCATCATCATTTATAACTGAGAAATAAACAGATACAGTTCCAATAATACAATCATTAACAGTCAGACTGATGCTCCCCCTGAACCTATACTCCTGATCTTCAGTTGTCATACAAATTTTCTTAACATAAGTGCATACGCGACTGTCTCTACTGAAACTCGCATGTATACGCGGCTTTAGTTCACTGAACCCACGTATGGAAAGTGAAACATTGAAAACTTCACATTCCTTCATCTCCCCCTGAATTTGTACCTCCTGTACCTGTCTTCTTTACATCAGATGCTCTGTCAGAAATAATTATAACCAGAATAACTAGAATAATGAGAATCATCATACATTGCTCCCCCTGTGACGATGCATTATTAATCCCTATAATGTATCTCACATCTCTCCTGCGGTCATTCAGAGAAGTAAGCTTTAGAAGTGGATGACTGTTGTAGGGTTATTATTCCCTACGTTTCTGACCGGTCTTCTTTCCTATTCCAGCTTTGCTTGAAATTTCTAATTGTGTGCTGAAGATTATCCAACTTCTCAGATCTGTTCATCTTGCATTCTTTTTCCACATTTCCATACTTGTTACAAGCATAACATATTATATGACCAGATAAGTAAGCATAAGGATCATAGTATGTTTCTTTGTTCTTCCTTCTATTGCAATCAACTGCTTTATGACCATACTTGTTGCATGAAAAACAATATCCCTTGAAGAAACCAGAGTACCTTTCTGAATAGAATCTGTTTGATTGTGACTGAAATGATATGCTTCTGCAATTTGCTGCAACATGCCCATAATTATGACATTTAAAGAATTCAACATTATTTATACTTCTATAGTTAGGAGCGAGAGATTTCCTTTGAGAATTCATAATTGTTGGTTGCCCTTTTGTCTCTTTCACTACTTTAGGTTTTGCTTTGACATCCTTTGAATCTTTAGCACTTCCTTGTGAACTAGATTCTCCTTTAACCGTTTCATGAAAACCCAGACCAAGTTTGATAGAAGGATACCTTTGACTACTAAGAATATTATCCAGAATCTTAGTACTATCTTGAAACCTCAAAAGTTTATCCTTTTCTTCTAATTTACCTTTGAGAATGTTTACCTCAACTTCCAATCTTTGGCATTGCTTCTTCATACTTTCGTCGACCCTTTTTCCTTCTTCTACTAGATCATTCAGATTTAGAATCTCTTTTTTCCACCCATTTTCTTGATCTTCAAAAGTTTTTAAGAGTTCTTCCTTCTTCTTATTCGAATATTCGAGATTTGCTTTCAGAGAGATGATTTCTGCTTCAAGTTCTTCATTCTTCTTGTTTGATTTTTCCAGATCTGCTTTCAGAGAGATGTTTTCTACTTCAATTTCTTCCAGATCTTCTTTGAGAGAAATGATTTCAGCTTCAAGTCTTGCATTCTTCTTGTTTGATTTTTCGAGATCTGCATTTAGATCGTTGATTTCTTCTTCTAGTCTTTTAATTCGATTGGATGCATAAGTATGAAATCTTTGATACTTGTCTACCTGTCCATTCAGTAGTTCTATTTGTTCTTTCATTTGAGAGATCATCTCTTTGTAGATAGATTCTTGCTTATTAGATGATCTTTGTAGTTCTTCAAATTTAATCTTGAGAGCTTCTTCCGGATTCATTATATTCCTTTCACTATCTTCATCATTGCATGCACAAGAAAGTGAATCACAAGAACAATTATCAATACATGTTTTATCTTCTTCATTTTCTGCAACACATGTTTTCTGAGATGTCTCCTCTTCAGTGGCCTTCTTCTTTTGCTTCTTTGCCATGAGCACTTGTAGTTCTTGGTCAGAATCTTCTTCGTCCACATCATTCTCTTCATTTGTATAATAACTCTTTCTCTTTTCAAATTGTTTCCCTTTACCATGATTTTCTTCATAAGGACATTTAGCAGCATAATGACCAACTCTTCCACAACCAAAAAATTTGAAGGGAAGCTTACCTTTGAATCTTCCAGTTCCTAGTTGGAGTTTTCTCACAAAATTTGCTTCTTCTTCTTCTGATATATAATTTGATTCCTTGACATCTTCCTTTTCTTTTCCTTTTGCACACGCCTTAAAAGCAACTTCTTTGATTTGAGAGGGACCTCCTTGTCTCATTTCATAAGCAGTCAGAATACCATGTAGTTGAACAATAGTAAGAGTTTGCAGATCTTGCCTTTCTTCAATAGCTGACACTTTTGACTCAAATTTTGAAGTTAAAGATCTTAAGACTTTTTCCACCAGAGTAGTATCGGTTATGGTTTCACCCAAACTTCTCATACGATTTGCAATATCATCCAGACGTAAAAAGAAACTGGCAATACTCTCATCACTATCCATCCTTAAATTTTCATATTTAATTCGTAGAGTTTGGAGTTTTGCACTTTTTACCTTTGTATCTCCTTCATAGCTCAGAATGATTTTGTCCCATATTTCTTTTGCTGAATTTAGCTGCATCACTTTAGCAAATTCTGGTTCAGACATGCTTCCTAACAAAACATTGACTACTTTGGCATTGACTTCATATTTCTTCCTTTCTGCTGCATCAGTAGGAATACTTGCCGGATACTGATAACCTTCTTCCACGATTGCCCATACTTCTGCACCAAGACTTTGCAAATATGCTTTTGTTCGTATCTTCCAGAATAACAGATTATCTCCATTGAATAGAGGTGGCCTTATAGACATTACTCCTTCATGACTTCCCATTGCGACAGATCTCCTTCAAGCGATCAAGCTTCTACAGAAGGACCTGCTCTGATACCAATTGTTGGGAAAAATACTGAGAGGGGGGGGTGAATCAGTATTTAGGACTTACTCAAATATTTTTACTTTTTCTTACTTCAAAACCCATACGCTACTTTGATGAACCAGACTCGCGTATACACGCGGATATCCTTCATAAAACTCGCGTATACACAGAGATCTTATTATGCCATTAATTCTTTACTTAGTTCTATGCAACATTCTTTCTTCTGATGATTAGATAATAGTAAGCATGTGCAGTAATAACAGAATAAACCATCACACATAAGCATCACACATGAACACCAGGATTTTAGGTGGAAACCCAAGTCGGGAGAAAACCACCGCTGCCGTTGTCTCAGCCTTCAATATTTTATTATAAAGAAAACATCTTACAACTATGTACTGGCGCAGACTCATACCAGTACGCAGGCACCCACCTGTGCTCGTTTACTAGCCTCTCCTGGAAGGGAGCTACAACCCCCTGCTCTCGTTTACCAGCCTCTCCTGGAAGGGAGCTACGATCCCCTGCTCTCGTTTACCAACCTCATCTGGAAGGGAGCTACAACCCCCTGACTGAAGGCTACAACCCTCAGCACCACCATGGACCACGTTTCATCAATTTTCACACTGGATCCAAAAGCTTCCTTTAGAACACAACTTGCAGGCCACTTTTCATCATATTTTCGGACTAGACCCACTCCACACATTTAAGCTCAATCATACATCAAAACTGATACTTATCAATTCAGACAACCCAGATCTGTAGAATACACAGCAGAACAGATCAGACATTTCATACTTCACTCTTTAGCAAACCCTAGATTTAATACGCGCTTTCCTTTCACTGATACCGCGTATATACGCGCTTCCATTCACATCAACCTGCGTATACATTTGCACATTACAGAACAACCCATACGCGATTTCTCTTCATCAAACCCGCGTATATACGCGCTTCCGCTACGACAAAATTGCGTATAGATCTTCATACATTATAGGGCAGCATACTTCTTCAGATCAAATATTTAAAGTTAGTTGGATCTTCCTTGAGACCAGAGATGTTCGCCTCATCTCAGATCTAAACATTCCATAAACAGATCTAGAAGATACAAATACATTTTAGATCTAGATAACCTTCTTCATCATTTTCTTCATAGGTGCATCATAGATTCAGATCTATTATCAAACTGTTACCCTTTCCATTCAGACATACTTCAGAGTGAAGTATTCATTCAAACCCAGACACTTGCACACCAATGCACTATGAATTTCTTCTCCTTATATAGGTTTACCCTTTTTCAATACCATGAGCCAAAACCACATTAGTTCCAATGGTATTCCTGGACAGGATCACATAGACATACCAGCACTCAATACAATGGGTCAATACCATGGTAACGCCCCTTGGTATTCTAATTTTTGAGCGCAAAAGACCATACGTGACTTGGCACGTACTTTTCCACGTGCATACGTGCTTTCTCCTTGACAAACCCGTGTATGCCTTGTGACATATACTTTTCATCATTACATCCACAGAGGTTACTCGTAGACATCATATTTACATCATTAATTAGAATATCAAGTCAGTTTTCATCGAGGACAACTTCATCAAGAAGGTTTCCATCATCTTCTTCAGTATTTTTGTATCTTCATCAAGTGGGTTGCCATCAAGGACAACACATTGCATTCATATTATAACAAAAGATTTCAAAGTCATTTGTGGGTGCAGGGTCATTTCTTCCCTGTATGACAATCTCCTTGTCCACTGACATACATCAGAATCACATCAATATGCATGTGCATCATTGTGCACGGTAGGCCACCACAAACTAGCCCATAGGATCTTCTATGCAGTTTCTTTCCCTGCATAATGACCCCCTGCAATCCCTCCATAAGCTTCTGCTAATATATCATGTCTTTCAAATTCCAACACATATCTCCTCAATATTCCAGCCACCGCTATTTTGTATAGCTGGCCAACAATCAAGGTAAAATCAGCAGTGAGCACGACCAACTCTTTCTTTTGTTTCACTGTATACGTCGTGGGTGCACTTCTAGTGGTCAGAAAATGAATAATATCGGCGAAGTCATCATTTACTACCTTAATGGAAAATAGCTTCGCGCCAGGTAATCCTTCTTCCAAGTTAGTGGGCTCTTCTCCATTTTCAATACATTGAAGATGATCTAGCCCAATGTTTAGTCTCCCTGGTTTTATAGTTAATTCAAATTCATACTCCTAAAATAATAACAACTATCTGCAGATCTTCCCCCCCAGCACAGGCTTGTTGACCAGGTAAATCAATATAGGTGATCGATAAACATTTAAAATGACACTCCCAACAAATAATGGCAGAATTTTAAATAATGGCAGAATTTATGTAGCACATAGACCATATCTAATCCTTCCCTCCTCTCACTCTTGGTCGAGTATTTATGCTACACACTTGAGGAATTTCCTACTCGAAATGCAATAGGGTGGTCAATATCCCTAGCTCCATTACGCACTAAGACAACTCCTAACGTGATGCAAGATGCATCATCAATTTGGCGTCTAAATTGCTAACATAAATTATCAACCAGGGCTAGTAAACTGATGAAGTGTGGTGCACTATATGTGCTTAAGTGACCTCTTCCTTACTTCGTTGTATGTGTTTTTCTTATTGTTTTTATGTAATCTACCTCCGGAGTGCTCTAACTGAATTAACATGCAACTAGTCTATGGAATTCTACAGTCTGTTTGTCCATCATGATTGGTATTTTGGAAGAGTTCCTTCTTTTGGAAGAGTTTTTAGAACAATCCTGACTGTGTAATTGAGTGAAAATGCAAGCATAAAGACTGAAAACAATGAAAAACTAAGATATCATATCCTTATCCTACTCGTCATTATGATGTTTTGGGCAAGCGTTTAAGAGCAAGAACAGAGATGATACTTAGTGCAAACACACAACTAAATCATTCATTATCACGGTCATGTCTTGAACTTCTTAATAATTTCTTGGAAGAGTTTCTTCTTGTGGAAGAGTGATTAGAACAAGTGTAACTGTGATAGTGAACAACAAAAATTACAACTAAATCCTACAGTACTATAGCCATTTTCATTCATCATTATAATCTTTTGGAAGAATTTCTTCTTGTGGAAGAGTTAGAATGAATATAACTACAGTAGCTAATTAAAACAATTATGAATTCAACTCCTAATCCTACAATACTATAGTCATTTCCCATTCATCATTATAATCTTTTGGAAGAGCTTCTTCTTGTGGAAGAGTTAGAATGAGTATAACTACAGTAACTAATAAAAGAAACTACGAATTCAACTTCTAATCCTACAATACTATAGCCATTTCCCATTCATCATTATAATCTTTTGGAAGAGCTTCTTCTTGTGGAAGAGTTAGAATGAGTATAACTACAGTATTTAATAAAAACAACTACAAATTCAATTTCAGAAACGTAAAGGCAACTAAGATACTCAACATGATACAACCAAATCTTTTTCATCTAATAATGATATTTTGGAAGAGCATTTTAAGAAAAAGAATGATTGTAAGATAATGAGGATTTTTTTAATCTAATTGCAAAACATGAATTAAAAGCTACTTATCTAGAAAGCATGTAGAAGCCTCCTTGGATAGCAGGGGCCCTCTGCTACCAATTTGGTGAAGTCCTTCAGCTCCTTAAAGTTGTAATCAAAACATCATCAAAGAACTGAATTTCTTTATTCAAAAATTCATAAATCTACATCCCATTCCATCTTGAACTTTGTTACAAAAGACTCTCTCTAATCCTTTCTCCTATTCTCCTACTTTTTTATTACTTCCTCATTAACCATGATAGGAGAAAGCTTCTCCTATTTATACAAAATATGAGGAGTCATCTCATTAATGAGAGTCCATGAATCTCTCCCTCCAACTCTAGAGTTACAATCAAAATAGGAAATTATAAGACACATGTCTTTCTAGAATTTCAACACAACTTGAGAAAGGAGACACATATCCTCTTAGAGTTTCAATACAACAAGTGAGACACATATCCTCTTAGAGTTTCAATACAACAAGGAAGTGAGACACATGTTCTCATGATCCCATGATCTTCTCCAACCAAATTCGAATTTGGCCTTAGAGTGCCACATAAGGGTCTTCTAGAAGTCTCTTTTTTGACCTACACATGTCACAAAACTCACAACACATATATAGATATATGAAACTATGTTAATTTTCTAGTTTCTAATCATAAATTCACTTTAAATACATAAAATAAATAACTTTGGAAAACAAGGATCCTAACCCATATATTTATGAAAAATGGTTATTTGAGGTAGGGCTTTAGGTCAGATGGCTATGAAATAAGGGCTAGATGGTTATGACATAATGGAAATATGTATGAATATGGAAAACACTTTTGAGACTCAACAAATGCATCGAGGTGCACATGGAATTTCTTTGTCTAGTATGTAAAAACCAATATGGGCACAATGACCATATTCTCCTTAAGAAATTCAAATCTCTTCTGGCATTCTGCGTCCTTGTAAAATGAGGCATCCTTCTTCAAAAACCTCTCCATCGACGTAGTGATTAACACATAACCTTGAATAAATTTCCGGTAATACTCTGTGTGCCCCAAATTTGAGAGCAGTTGTTTTACATTTTCAGGAACCTCCAGGTTAACAATAAAAAAACTATTTTTTGGATCCACCATCAATCCTTGCTGACAAACAATATGACCGAGCAAGAACCCGAAAGGGATGCAAAATATACACTTCTTTATGTTGAGCGAGATCTAATACTTCTGAGAAGTATCCAGCATCAGACGCAGGCTTGACACATGCTTATTTAATAATCCAAATACATTCCATTCATCAAAGTATACTTCTAAGAATTTTTGGATGTATTCCTTGAACGCAGCTACTACTACGCACGAGAAGATAGCCGCCGCATTATTCAAACCGAATGGCATGACTATGTATTGAAAGGATCCCCACTATATCAAAAAGGTTTTTTTTCTTGTATCTTCCAACACAATCCTTATCTAATGGTATCCAGAGAATACATCAGTGAATGTGTAGGCCTCCTTCCCACCCACATTGTCAAGTATTTCATCAAAAAATGGAGTTGGGAACGGCTCAAGCACGCAAGCATGATTCAATTTGTGCAAATCGACATAAATCCTTATTTCTCCCTTAGTCTTCTTATCTGGAACCACCATAGGGCTTACCCAATCTTAATCTTCTACTAGTTCAATAATCCCCACAACAACCATTTTCTCCAACTCCTCTTTGACCTTTTTCTTGTATTTGGGATTCAACCTATACGGGTGCTTCTTCACAGGTTGTGCATTTGGTTACAAGGTGATCTTAATTTCACCTAGGTCCCCTATAATCCTCTTCAATTCAGAAAATTTTGTAGGAAATAACTCCTGATATTCATTTAATAGCTTGGTGACCTTTCCCACCGTATCATCATCCCAATAGTCCCCTATCTTTGCTAATTTTGGCTAGTCCTCTGAGCCAATATTCACTTGCCTAATCTTCATAGGCTTGGTTACATTAGGTAACTCAATCATAGTCCCAAAAACTTTGCTCTCTACTTCAGACTTAGGAATGGTAATGTTCCTTGAGTCTTCTTCATTATCTTCTATTAAAAAAATTTGGCAGTCAACGATGTCCCTCATCTGCGCATCCCATGCTGGTAAGGCACGTTCAACCGATGGCTTTGTGGTTTCAAAGGTGACTTATGCGCTTGAGGTTAATGATTATGTCCATATCAATAGCCAAATCCAGAACCAACAACGTAGGATATGGGTCGGTATCATCAAGAATATAAATAACTTAAAAGTCTGCGAGCACCCGAACTCCTTCAATATCCACTACTACTTGCGAGAGTCTTCCTAATGGGATAATATTTTTTTGATTCACCATGCGCAACTGAATAGTGGCTCCCATTCACTGCCAAATCTGATTTGGTAAGACATTCACATCAGACCCCAAAATCCAAGATAACCTAATCCATTTTGTATGCACCGATTTGGGGAGCCAAGGAATTTTTCTTTATCTGTGCAGTTGTGTATTAATTATTAGAGGTTCTCGACTGCCTTATTATTGTGAAACAAGTTAATAAAAGCTTGGAGGAAGGGCTTTAGTTCTACATCTCCTTCGACCACGTTCATAGGATTTCTTGATGCTTTAGATGTTGATGTGCTCGTTTTAGTGAAATCGTTATTTTCTTCTACAAAGGTCTCCTTTTCCCTCTATAAATTTAATCCTTCTTTCTTTTCAAGCACCCTTCGGATCCAAAGATCAGTATCAGGCCTTTTTCATTTGTCTTCACCAGTTGTTGCACCACTCCTAGTAACAATATTCACACTCGGTTCTTCTTCACGCAGCTCAGCTCTTACCATCTTAATTTTTTGAGTGGGAGTCTGTGGTTTATTTTCTTGAATTCTTGAAATTAATACAGGTCAATCTTCAATAACATGATCAAATTTTCTACAATACGTGTAGGATTTTTGTGTTGGTTTTTGAAAATCATGCGCATAATGACCAGCATCCCTGCAGTTATAGAAAATGATTTGTCTCCTTCCTCGACCAGCTCCTCCTCCTCTTCCTCGGCCTTTGCCTTAGAATTCACCATGTCCATATGGATATGCAAGTGACCCTAATTCCCATCCTTCTACCTGCATCCTATATAATCCAGCTCTTTCAATCATCAAATCGAAAATGCAACAGTTCTACTCATCATGTCCCACCGAACGGAAAAATTTGGAGAAAGGTTTCTTAAGCTCTGGGATGTATTTACCAATCCTAGGGAAGAAGTATGTCATGTGCAGACTATTTTCTTGAAAAATCATGCACCATAATGTGGGGGTGCCACTTGGTATTTCCGTGCTCTTAATCGGACTTATTCCTCCGACTGCTAGATAGTTTTTGTATACATGACACTGATATTTATGATGCCCCTCAACTTTAAAACATATACACCATACACCTACACATACATCCTTCCCCTTTTCTTGGCACAAGCTTTGTAGCTCTAAGTTTAGCACAACTAGTTGGTTTTCAATTTGTTGAGCCCCAGACTGCACAGCTGGGATAGGTGAGGCTTCTAAATTCCTTGCAATCTTCACAGCTTTAGCTTGTGCCGAAATACTTTGTTGATTTAAGGATTAGATCAGATGTGGTAGCAACATGGAAATGAACCGTTATTTGTGTTTTTTGTAATCAATAGTAAATCCTCCATCTCTGATGGTGTGATTCAACCATTTATCCACCTCCCATAAAAATTCATTCACTTCTTGGTGGATTTCATTTAACTCAGTCATGCATTGAGCATATGATTTCATATTTTTAAATTGTTCATTGAATGTGACCTTCATACTATTAATTTTTGCATTAGGGTTCATCGTTTCATACCTTATGTACAAATCTAGCACGTATTCTTGAAATGTAGTAGCCAGTTGTGCTTCCTTAAAATTATCATTATTGATTTGTTTTGTTTTCCATACATCGTCTGTAACAAACCATAATGCGTCCATGTCATCATTCCCAATACCACGGAAATCAGGTAACTTCATGGAAGCACCCATATTAGCTTCTGGTGGTGAAGGTGGAGGTGGGGTGGATGAGTGGTTAGGAGATGAATTTGGGAGCGAAGTGTATGGGATCTGAACTATTATCAAGTTCTCTTCGCTTGCGCGCACAGATACACTAGAGCTACTTGTGTCAGATTCTTAAATGGGTCTATCAAATTTACCCTTGAGAGGACTGTAAATAAAATATTCTTCTAGGTCTACTCTGGAAGGTTTTCCGTTGTGCATAGAACTACAAGGACCTCTGCGTGTGGAGCTATATGGACCTCTTCATGACATTCACTCAATGTGGTTGCAAAAAGTAACTTTTTTCACACAAAATAATTTTAATCCGTAGTTTCAGTGAGCGTAGTAACTTACCTCTAGGGCCCTTGAAAAATATATTTTCGGCTTCAGAATATGATACAAATATATAAATATAGAATTAATTCACAAATCCTCCCAAAACACTATCAATCCAATGATCTATTGCACAAGTAATATTTTTGCTAGATTTATCAAATTTTTGTACCAACTTCGAGGTCCACTTGGTAATCGCGTCATCCTTTGTGCAGGTCTTGAATTCAGCAAGCTAAGACAACCACTCTTGAAAATCGGTTGCAAAGGAAATAAAGAAAATTTCATTGACGTTTGTGTAGATATACCTTTCTACCCAATCATTGACAGACAATTTAGGGTTTCTTTTTTCTTGGATCAAAAATTCACGCACCTTCTTGTCAAGCCAATCTTGTAGTTCATTCTTTGTAGGGTGCCACAACATCAAATATCCCTAAAAATGATCACGGTCCTGACAACAGAACCATTTTTTGGCTTGAATGGTCATGACCTAGGCTTGGAGTAATCACACAACCAAAAAAATCCTCCAACTATTTTCCCTTTCGGTAGTGATCTTCCTTCGCAAACCAAAGTATAACTCGAAGAAGTGTGGGTAGGTGTGGGAACCAAGTTTATGCACCTTGAGAGAGCTTTTGATGTGGATGCAACAGATATAATTCCTACTACGTTGTGTGCACTTCCCAGAACCATATCTAACTATAGACAAATAGTAAAGCGGTGGCGCGCACCTAAATGGTGATAAACAGACTTATCCCTTGCGCATTCGCAAATTTTTATAGAATAAAACCTTACGTAGACATATTATTATACTTCAGATCTAACAATTAAGTAGAACAATACTCACGCATAGATGTAATTTACCAACTTTACTTGTCAATCATGGAAATACATATGAATTCAATAGAACAGATCCGGATCAATAATAAGCAATAGATAATGCACATAACAAATATAAGATATTTAGCTAAAAGAATCGTATAAATTAGGAGTTCACCAAAATTTACTTCTTTATTAAGAGATCTCCAGTCAATACAATATTTCCCTTATGCGCACACAGTAGCAGAGTTCATGCACACATCTTAGGCCTAAGCCTCTGCACACATAGCCACTAGGAGCCTTTCTTCCCAGACTGACCCAAAAAATTAAAGAAAAACATTCATAATCATAAAAATATATCCATCTATATCTATCTATACTTGTCGACTCTTACATATTTATATCTTTCAAAATGTGCACATCCACGATTTTTCCTTTTACCCATTACAATAATTAAGGGACTTTGACCCACCCCAAATCCCCTTTATGTCTGCACGCAACGCTTAGAAAGAAAAACTTAACCAAAATTTATCCAAACTTTATTTACCTAGGGGACCCTGCTTCAACAAGCTATAAGAGGAAGTATGCCAGCCCATGTTGCTTAAGAATCAACCACAAGAAAAAGAACATGAATTTTTATGGAGGGACTGCACGTTATAGGTCAGTAAGGATGCAATAGTAGTTGTGGTTGAGGAAGAGGCCAAGAAAAGTATCGATGCTTAAAAGAGGGATGTATTTGGGGGGAGGATATGAGAGGAAGATGGAGAACCAGAGAGGAATTTAGACACACTCATATGAGAGAATAAGATACAAATATATACAAATAATTTTATTGAGAACACAAGGCTCAGCAAGAGCTTCCAAATCGAAGCAATAAAGAGAAGAGAAGAGAAGAAAAGATAAGATAAGGGGATTGACTCTCGATCCATGGGGATTGTGGGTTGATTTGCTAGTATATGGAGCCCTGTAACATCTTGGGTTACTAGGAGGCTATGGGTTGAGATAGAATCCCTGGAGCCCTCTAACAACTTGGCTCCTTGAAGGTTATGGGTTGAGACAAAGGTCTCTAGAGCCCTGTAATAGCTTAGGTCGCTAGAGGCTATGGGTTGTGATGGAAACTCTGGAGTCTTGTAACATATTTAATCCTCTGGAGGCTATGGGTTGAGATATCAGACTCTGGAGCCCTACTATAGATTTGGAATGACCATCCTTAAGAAAAAGAAGTGGAAGACTTGAATGAATACTTGTGGTTACCACCCATATGGTACAGTGGATTTTGGCCTCCCTATAAGGGGGTGAATCATTTTGTGTGCACTTTAGCATGAGGTTTGGCACCTATGGACTCCGTATTTTGACCAATAAAGTAGATTTCAGTTGGTGGGATTGAAGAAGAAAGTCATCTAAAGTCCCGGAATCAGTGGAAATTGGTGTGCTAGTCCCTGAAGTAAGTGAGCCCCCGAGATTCTGGAATATGGATCTGGGGTGATGACTGCAAGTTAGTGTGTTTGGAGTTGTCTATAGTTGGGTGGAGACTCCTTTTCCTAGACTCAGTTTCTCTACAAGTGCAAACGTAAGTATTTTTTTATGTCATTTATATTCTGATGAATCATGTTTTTGTGTTGTTGATAATGGTTCTGGTTTTACGGTTGCATTGAGTGAATATACATGCATATGTGGTACATTCTCGTGGGGATATATTAATGTGATATGTGTGTGTGTGTGTGTGTGTGTGTGTGTGTGTGTGTGTGTGTGTGTGTGTGTGTGTGTTTGTATGTGTGTATGCTGAATATGTAGATGTATATGTGTGAAAGATAAAAGTAAAAATATGTGTAATAATTTCTAATGGTAGACACTAAACATATGATACATGATGGGCATAACACACTACATGATAAAAAATATTAAGCCACATTTTTTTTCCAAGTCTAGATTTATCTACATGTTAATAGTGTGGGAAGAAGCATGTAGATAACTTATTAAGAAAATATAGAACTCGTCACAAATCATGATCGAGCCATGAGAGCTTCGAGTGACACTTGAAAAGTAGGGAGTTCAAAGACCCTAGTTGCTCACATACTGGCATATGTTGAGGAACCTGAAGGCTCTACATACTAGCATCTAGTTTCTCAAATGCCTTACCCAAGGTAGGATACTGTCAGCGTGTGGCAAGAGAGGTAGGAACCTCTCAGCGGTGTGCGCCAAGACCATGGTAGATAAACCATGCAAGAGAACATATTCCTTCATAGATGGCATTCTCTTCCTGTGGGAAGGGAAGACTTGTGGGCCAGGAACTTGTGGGAGATTCTATTGTTAATTTTCCTTGGGGATATATTGTTCTTTTCTTTGATAAATGCATTTATTCATTTACATATTAAATTCACCCCATAACATCATTTATTTATTCATATTTACATCATTATTCAAGAACATATGCAGTTATGTAGAAAGAAAAATATCATCATCAATGCAGCGGAACATATAGGAACAATAGAAAAAATAAATTCAGACATAGAGACACCAGGATTGGTCAAAGGCCACAACAAAACCCACTATAGGGAAAACCATTTATAATTCTTATTCTTCTTAGATTATCATTTAATAATTCAGAAAAATAGGCTAAAATTATCCTTATCTTCATCTATGCAGCTATCTAGCAAAAAAACTACAACATCCATGAAATTAACTCATCCATTCTTATACTTAAAACCCCTGATCCTGAGGCCTGTAATGAACTTTCTGTAGTCAACTTCCATTGGGGGAATTTTTAGGTCTAAAATGCCCCTCCTAAGGAAATTATAAAATAATAGTGGAAATAATACAATATATTAGATTAAGGACTAAGTAAATATGTTGATTTCTAGGGTTACTACACCTCCTCCCTCTGCCGCCTCCGCACTGCATCTTGGCCCCAAGGGCAATGGCAGCTTGATACCTCTCAAGCCTCAGTTACTCCATCACTCCCGCTAGAAGAATTTTTGTCCCTCAGGAGGTCCCTCCCTCTCAATCACAATTTTGGATGAGGCCATGTGCACTCTGAAAAATGGTGTTCTCCCTATTCTTGAATCTCTTGATGACCATGAGCCATCGCTACCCCTTTGCCCTCACCTTGACAGTAGCAGTTTGGGGGTACGGCTATAGATTGAAGCTACTCAGAACACAGACTTCTCTATGCCCTTGTATGCTTCTAGAGCTGAGGATAGCCATGTCATAAGGGACGACTGTGCTCAGGCTCGACGGATCTGCATAGCCCCAAACCCCAATGAAATGTTAGAAGACTGCAACACGCTGCTCCACAGGAAGGCTAATCACCTTGCAGTGATTAAGAAATGAAATAAATCCTCATGTTTGATTCTCTAGTCTCTCGGATGTGATCTTGCACTAAGGGTTCTCCAGATCTTTCTGCCCTCTCTTTCCATATTCAAATCTCTCTTTTATCTAGAAAGAATTTTCTACTCTGGGTTCACTCCATGGTTCTAGTGAGATCCCTCTTGCAGGCCCTTGAACTCAAGCTGATGATACCCTCCACCTCTCAGTGACTTCTCTATGGAGGTAAAAAACTGAATGAATCTCTCCCACTTTCATTCTACAATACTGAAAAATATGTCTTGGTGGTTTTAACCCTCCAGCTTTGGGGAGGGGCAACTGAACAACCATCCTCTTCCCACGGCTTCTCTTACAAAGATGTTGTACATGCACAGTCATCCAAGGAATCCATTCAAACCTCAGAGAAATCTACTCAACCTATGGAAGCCCCCAGGCCTTTCCTGGTGGATAAATTGGAAGAGGTGCCCTCAATAGAAATCTCCCACCCAAAACTTGAAAACCAACATCAAATGTATGCAGAATCCGCCATCATTTTCCGCTTCAGCGGATTATGGCCATGCACAGAAGATCTATATCAATGGATTCACTCCACTTGGACTAACAAAAACAAGGTTATCTTTTTCTCAAAGGGTTTCTTCATTGTTCTATTTTATTTCAATGAGGACTATCAAAAATCACTAATAGGGGGTCCATGGTTTTGGGGAAAATTAGGGCTATTCCTCACACCCTGGTTCCCAGATTTTGACCCTTCTTCGGCAGTCATCACCAAACTGCCCATTTGGGTCAGGGTTCCCAATCTGCCTACTCATCTATGGCACTCCTTTATCTTCCAATATATTGGAAACTCTCTGGGTCACTATCTGGCAACGGATCCCTCTAGAGGAGAGAAAGGTATATATACCTACGACAGAATTTGTGTGGAAATATATCTAAGTAAAGGTCTGTGGGATAAAATCAATCTTAAATTTGGTGAATTCCTTTGGACTCATACTTTGGATTACGAGAACACTTCATTCTAATGTCATCACTGCCAACAAACTGGGCACCTTCAGAATTCATGCACTATCTTCCACGCCCAACAGAAAAAGGGCAATCGCAAACCGAAATCTAAAAGCTATAAGCCCTACGATCCGCCTCCGATGGATGACATTGAGACCCTCAACTCAGATGAGAAGGAGATTGAAGCAGAGGAAGAGTCACCAATAACTTAGAAGGATATAGCCTCAGTAGACCATGGATGGCCCAATGCTATCTCGAATCCTCTGAAGCAATCTCATGAGTCCGCCTCCTCCGCTTCGGATAAGGAGACTCCTCCAATGGCTAATGAAAATATATAGTTGGATCTTACTTACTTCCCTAATAATGTTTGGCTTAAAGTTACAAAAAAAATAAGGAAAGAAATGTCGTATGGAGAAATCTACCCTTTATCAGTAGACTCTAGGGACTGTCTCGCTTGGTCCCCTTATCTCACTTCTTGTCACTCTTGGTTCTCTCTTGGCTATGTTCTGGGACCGAGGTTGATAAGTGATCATTTTCGGTTCCCTGCTTCTCTGTCTTTCTTACCTGTAACACCAGTTTTTAGTATATGCTTTTAATATAATTATCCTTATTCATAAAAAATAAAATAAAATAAGATTATATTACATCATCAAATTGTAGAGGGAAAAAAAGGAAAAAAGAAAAAAACTATTCTTTCAACTCGTATTTCAACTTATCTCCCTATGGGTTTACTCAAATTTTGAGTGGCAACACACATTAGATGAAAATTTTGATTCATCATCCAAGGAGTACCCATGTTCCATACTTTCGATGGGAGGCTGCTACACAAAAAATGAAAAATAATGAAAAATGTGATAGCAATCACATTTTTTCAGGTATTTCTCATTTTTCGTGTTGCAGGGTCCATCAAAATTATGAAACATTGGTACTCCTTGGATAAGGAATTAATTTTTTCATCCAACGAGTACTCCAGCTCGAAATTTGCGTGAAACCTTAGGGAGATAATTTGAGAATATGAGTGAAAAAGTAGTTGTATTATTTTATTATTATTTTTATTTTTTTACTCCAAAAATGGTGAATCATCCCCCATGGTTGACATCATCATACTGAATCCTATTGGTTCTTATAAAGTTTATTTCAGTTCTACATTTCTCATCGGAGGCCCATTTTAGACCTCAAAATTACCCTAACGCAAATACTGCAGTCGATGAGTGAAAACTTTGGATAACCGAAAAACCAACATTTATGTCTTGGTCTCATGGAGGAGGATTCATGCATGTGACTCAGTCTCTCCCTTGACCCTATAATCCATTGATTATGGACTATTTCAGCCTTTGGAGAGCCTAAGAATATGATTCCTAAACCCTAGATAACACTCGCATGGAGGACGAGTTGTGCATGCGACTGGGATGATTTGGTTGTAGAGGTGAGCTAGTCAATGAGCAATTATGGTCGAATTATTCATGTTTCATGCCTACGAATGAGGCCTAAAAAACTAAAATAGAAATGCGAGCTTCAGACCATATAATTTCATCTTCAAGTGAACTTGCTCCTCTACAAATCTACCTCAGACTTCTGTGAGCCAAAATAAAGAAAGATAAATAAAAGAGTGTATCATGATGATGTCTAAATGAGGTATAGTTCACTTGTATTTATGGCCACCTTCCAAAGGTGTCTACTTTTCTTTAGGGTCAAAATGATCAAATATGCACATGTGGGATTATAATTCAAAAATAAACTTTCATTTATCCAAATTAGATTATATTTAAGTCGATTTTAGTCCTCTCGGAAAGAGGAATTCAATGAAGTCGTCATCTTTATCAAATAAGTTTTCCCATGTGGAATTTGAGCGTAGTTTACAATTTTAACATTTATCACTCAAGATCAAGAGGGATAATTTCGTAGGTCTCTCTAAGAAACCAAGGGAATTGTCATGAAACAATTAAGTGCGTCTAGGAGTCTACCAATTTCCTCATAAAGAGCCATAGTTAGTAGGACTAGCTCGAGGAAGCTTATGCGGTGGTTGAGCTTGTAGCTAGGGAGGCTGCAGATCTCTCTGTCAAATACATTGTGTCATGCAGAATCAAGATCCTTTGACAAAGTCATGGCGGGAATGAAGAGGAAGGCCTTGTTAAGGAGTGAGGCTCTAAACTTATAGGAAAAAATCGGCTAATGTTACCCTTTGGATGATCGAAAATATTAGTCAGAGGAGGCTTCTGATTGGTGGAACCAGATTCCGTACACATGATTTTTCATAGCAATAGGGTAGAATGGTCGTATAACCCGAATCCTATAAGAGAATTTAAATTATAGTCATAGAATTAATGGTAAATGGCATTGGGTTTCTTTTGAGAGATGGCAATGAATATTTCTTCCATCACTCATATCTGTTAGGCAGGGAAGTTGCTTGAGGTAGCCACCTCGGAGTCCCGGAAGGTCAAAACCCTGGAGTTTCATAGGAATTATTCTTAGAGGGATTTCTAGTTTGAGGGTTCCTATTTACCAAGTAAAATTCAAGTGTGAATCTAGTGGTCAAGGGATATCTCATTCTCCGTAAACCGGACAAGTGGCCACTCATCGTCAGTGTGGAGATAACGTTAGCATGACATCTCGAAGTACACATGGAAATAAATTTGGGATTTTTGGGTACCAAAAAGACCCACACATGGGTGACACGTGGAGATTTTGTAGGTCGACACGTGGTGTGAATGACGTCAACATGATGTCACCCTGGAGATGGATAGAACCCATAGGATAGAAACCTCATAAACAGAGATTGTTGAATGTTCTAGGGAATCAAAGGCACTAGGGATCGTCAGTTGGCAGGCACAAGTTGATGAAGAACTTCTCTGTCCCTTGGGGTTGTCTACTCGAAAGGGTTCTAATGTAGGCACTGGGGTTGTGGGGTCGCAGGGACACCGTAAGATAACACGTGAAGGATTACGTGGCACCCTAGAATAACGAAAGCTCGTAACCACTATGGAAGTTATATAGAAAGAGCCAATTAATCAAATTTATGGTGGATGGATGGCCAAACACATACCAATGCAACAAGCCATTTGTGTGAGAGTTGATCATCGTTGCTAAGTCGTGGCATGACAGTCAAAGGGGCAGGTTCCGGGGGTAAACTCAACTTGAAATTTCAGTACATTATGAGGGTCCTAGAGACATGACACGTCATCTATACAGTCAGATTAAGGGGGGTTGTCTCAAATTTAGAGTTGATACGCTGAAAGGGTCCTGCAGCTGCACCTAATTAGTCAGCTAACAACAAAAAAAAGAAAAAAAATGTAACATCCCTGGTAAAAATCCATGTAAGAAAATATATAAGACCGCCATTAATGGGACACATATTCAAGGTTTAGTATTGGGAAAAGCATCCTAGTGTGGTTTTTTACATGGTTTATTATGGCTATGGAAATTTACAAAAGCTATGGCTCAGGCATTAAGAGGCAACAAGTATTTTTGGCACATTTATTTATGAAGATAATGCAAATTAGGAGAAAAGGAAGGTGAAAGTTCACAAGTTTCATGTGGGGAGTAAAATGAATAAAAGTAATGGAAAATGTAGAAAATAGAGGCATCATTAATAAAAAGGCTCATAAGGATCAGTTGGTAGGATTTTGGCTCAATTTGTTTCTGGTTCAAGCTCTTTTTCATTTTAGTTTTTGAGCTCTCATTTCTCTCTCTCTCTCTCTCTCTCATACTCTCGGACACTTAGAGTATTCTTAGAGCACTCTTGGAGAGTGTGGTATACTTGGATATTTGGATCAAGAAGGAAAATGAAGAGAAATAAAGTGGAAGGGGACATCAGGATCAACGACTACAGTTGGAATGATTTGCAGTTATTGATTTGCATGTATAGTTTCCTCACTATTTTTGGCATGCATTGTATATGCATGTCGATTTTCCTAGATTTTGCATTTCCTAGATAGCCATGGTGTTGTTTTTTTATTTCCATCGATTGTTTTCTGGTTGGTTCTCATGATTCATTTAGTTGTTGGTTCAATTTATTAGTTCCTCGATCCTTGGTTGGACAAATGCTCTGGAGCCTGGTGGACAACTGTTGGGTTGAGTTACTAGTCCTAGATCCTTGGTTGGAAAAATGATCTAGAGACATAGGTGGGTTGAGATATTAGTCCTAGAGCCTTGTTTGGAAAAACACTTTAGAGACCTAGGTGGGTTGAGTTACTAGTCCTGGAGCCTTGGCTGGAAAAACACTCTGGAGTTCGGAAACATCTGGGACTAATTTACTAGTACTAGAGCCTTGTTTGAAATAAACACTTTAGAGCCCTGGAACAACTTGGATAGAGACCAATCCATGATTTTTATGATGTACGACCATGAGGTGGAATCACTATTTTAGGGTTGAGGCCGTTTGGCCTCTAGAATCCCTAGATTTATTGTGATTGATGTGTTTGATGAGATCCCACATTCATGCTTGGAATATGGCACAAGGGTGATTGGATGAAGTAATACTTGGCTCAACGAATTTAGCGACGGGTGGAACGTGGAAGTCCCATCTCCAGCTAGTTTTTACATTCAATAATGAATAGCTTATTCCTCTAATATTCAGTATGCAAATTGATAGTTTATGTATGGATTTTATTTTTGTTATATCTGGTGTACTTTTGTTGTTATTGTGTTGGTTATAAGCATGTATTCAATCAGTGATGATGTATGGCTCTATCCATTTTTTTACTTGTAAATGAATACACAATGTAGCTATGGTCAAATAGACTATATTATAGCTTATGATGTAGGGGAGAAATGCTTCTTAGAAAATTTTAGGTAAGTAATAGAGCCTCGATGTTTAAATATGTTGTTTATACCTGTATATGCAATGTTTTTGACATGTTTGACGAAATTCCTGTCATGGATAGGAGGGTCTAGATGATTTCCAGATGATGTGATTTCTCATGTACCTTTGTATTAATGTTATTCATAATCCCCTACAGTTTCATGAAATTATGGCCAGTGACGTGGGCTCTAGGGCTAAAAATCTGGCACAAATATCAAATTTGTAGACATAGAACTGACCAAAATAGGTCTTGGCCCCTACCTTCCCTAGTATTCCCACAACTATAGGCTTTTAGACACTACCTTACCTTGGCATGCCAACGACTAAGGCTCAAATTTGTCAAAAAGTCAGTCTCCATCAAGGTTATGGGGCCTGGAAGGTTGGGTTACCTCCTAAGGATGTTTTTGATGTTGTGTCAAGCGTGTTTGTCTTGTTTCCATTGTTTCCACTTCCTTGAGGTCATATAGCAAGTTGAATATGATATTAGAAGCCTCTCATCGCTTTTTTACCTTGGTTGTTCAGTTACTTGGTTAGATGTAGGAAAAGGGTGTTACAAAAAACAAAACATAATAATATTACTACCCCATTTTTCAAATGTGAAATGAAGGGGTAGGGTATGTTACACAAAGGTATTGGAAAAGGAAAAAAGGCATTAATTACATTTCATTTATTAAAATAAAGGAAAATACAAGAAAAGGCAGGTGAAGAGACACAAATTTGCATGAGAGGTAAATTGCAGGGAAAATTAAGGAAAATTAAGAAAATAAAGGCCTAAATGATAAAAAGGCTTATGCGGATCAGTTCAAAACTTTTGACAGTTACGTTGATATTTTTTTTTCCAGTTTGGATTTGGATTTAGTTTCAGAGAGAGAGAGAGAAGAGAACCAAGAGGATAAAGCAATGAAAGTAAAGGAAGGAAGAGGAAAAGCAAGGAAAATCAAAGGAAGCAAGGAGAATGTTGGATTCACAACTTTGAAAGGAGGATTTTGCAGGTTACAGGTTGCATATGGGATTTCCTAGTTTATTTTTGAATGCATGATCCATGAATTTGTTTATTTGGTTCATTTTTTTTCATTGGAATGGGTTTTGTCAAGTTTTATAATGGTTTTAGCCTTTCCTTTCCTGTTCTTGGATAACCATGGTGTGATGGGTTTCATTTCTTGGTTGAGCTTTGGATTGTCATAAGATTTTGGAACTAGGTGAGGTGGTGTCAGGAAAATTCCCAAGGGTTGGGGGTGGATATGGTTTTCTCTGAGTAGCCCTTGACATGTGGGTGGAGATAGGTAAATTCCTCAAGGTATGATGAAGGAATTCTAAGGCATTCAAACTTTTTTGGCTTTCTGATCTCTTGATCGGTTTTTGTGAGATCGTGGTAGTATGAGGGTGGAGTTGGTTTAACATATGGATTCCATTATTTATTTATGTCTTGGTTTGTCCCATGATATCCCACATTCATGCTTGGAATATGGCACAGGGGTGATTGGTTGAAAGAAATATTTGGTTCACCTCAATCTATGGTCGAGTGGTGCATGGAAGTCCCTAACATGGCCAAGGGGGATTCACTGAGGGAGAAATACCATACCATGTGCATTCATATTGGGGGATATATATTGAGGAAAAAAATACAAATATATTGAGCATATAATGGGGTTAAAGGGTGTTCATATTGGCAGGTATGAAAAATGGAGCTCCAAGTTAATGAAAAAATATAAAGTGGTATAAAAAATGTTAATGAAAAAAATGATACCTACAATATCTAGTGACAGTAAGGGTTCTTCAATTGGAAAGGTGTATTTTTTTTTTATTGGTAGGGGGTAAAATAATTTGATTTTTATAGGTATTTTTCAATATGTAGTCAAATTAATGGTATTATTCAGTATCCCATGAACACACGTGATATGTCAAAGGTTCATTGAGTGAATCCCCTATTGACTTGGTTGGATTTTTCATAAGTTAATAAGAGTTTTTTTCCTATTTTGTTTTATGAGAATTCATAATTTTTATTATCTAACATTAATGGTTATTATTTTATAGTTAATATTCTAACTATATGTTGGTTATAATCATGGTTCTATAACATGTTATAGCTATGGCTCTTTCTATGCTTTGATTAGTTGATGAGTGGTTGATGAATTCTTGGGCTAACAAGTGTTGCTCGAGCTACTTGAAAGGGAATTAGAACTTCTCAGTGATTCATAAATAATGAACAAAGAATTACACTCATGTATGCATTCATGACATGTAGCTTACATCTTTACCACGTGTTTGACAAAATTCCTAGTATGTTATGGTTAATATAGGTAAAGTTTTTTAATCAAGTTTGTATTTTTATCCTTGTCATTATTGTATAAAAGGTTCCTGAAAGTATGAATAAGTTATGGTTAGTGGTCTGAAGGTTGGCCTGGAATTTTGGTTCAAATATTGAGAATGCATCCTCTAAACTAGGAAAGTTCGGTCATAACCGCATGGAGGAAATGTTGTGCATGCAGTTGGAGGCTTATAATTGCACCCATGATTTTTCATGCATGTGGTTAAGGTTCTAGGTCAATGAAAAATATCCCTATCTCAGGATTTGGTCACCTAGGGTGGTCCTTTGGCCCCTGAGTATCCTATACCCCTAAGGGATGATGTGAGTTGTCAGTTTTTGGTTGGTCTGTTGGTCCCACTTTCCTAATTGGAGATTGGAGGGCAGTTCATGTCATTAGTAACTCTTTGTCTCATGATTACCCTGGCAAGCCGGTGAAATTGCGTAAATGTGGGAGGGGGTGCCTTACAAATTCTTATAAGATATTCTAGGTTCAAACCTTTGGACTTGATGGGATAGATGGATGTTTTTATGCATGCATTGTCATGGTTATGGTTGTCATGCATGAGTTCATTGTATGCAGATAGTTTTATCATGCATGATGTTGAGATATTGATATGAATATGTATATATATGTATAATGCTAATATGGAATGATTTGTGTAGATGAGATAGCCTTCCTTCAGCTTCGCTAAGGTATGTTGGATTATGTTTATATTTGGTTGTCTAACATGTAATGTTTGCTAGAACAATATAAAAGATTACAAGAAAACTGATGGACTACAATTCACGTGACTCTCCTTATAAATCATATGAGCAGTCAAGAGATGAGTACTCTCTTGACATAGAAAATAAATTAAGAAGTTTGAAGGAAGAAATCAGAATTTTTAAGGAAATGAATGACAGGATCATTCAATCATAGGAAAGACTTTCCAGGGCACAAGAAAAGAAAGCAAAGTTAAATGCAGTGATCCTTCATATTTTTTCATATTTACATATACATTGAAAAACATGGATCACTTATGGATAGGAGGATAGGAAAAATGGGGAATATGGTCGCATGTATCATGGAGGACACAAGTTAGACACAAATGACATGGTTAGAGGTGGTAGAAGGATGGATACACCTGATAGGAGGGTAGTTTTTATGGGTTCTATTGTATTTCTACTTTGGATAGACATCATGATCATCATTACATGAAGAGTGAGAGGGTGTACATTCCAAATGAGTTCAAGAAAGCCAAGCCTCCTACATTTAATGGAGAACTAAAGAAACTAGAAGTCGCAAAAGCATGGTTGCTTCGGATGAAGAATTTATTTGAGCTGCATGACTATAAAGATTGTATGAAGACACAAATAATATTTTTCATTCTCAAGGGAAAGTAATATATTTGGTGGGAATATGTGAAGCATTCCAGAGGCATTTGTACAGAGGATTTGAGTCGACATGAATTCAAGATAATTTTTAGAAATAAGTACTTCTCAAAGAGATATTATGATGGTAAGGCTAAGGATTTCTATGAATTAAAGATGGGATCTATGAAGGACTAAGAGTATACAACTAAGTCTCTGGAATTTTTTAGGTATGTGTCATATCTTCAGGATGAGAAGATGAAGGTTCGAATATTCATCAGTGGACTACCATTATCATCCAAGGATCAAATTGATTTTGGTGAGCCTCAATCACTGGAGGAAGTCATTAGGAAGTTGATGCATTGTTATGAGAAATCAAAGTGCAAGACTAAGCCTAATCATGACTGGAAAGGAAATAACAAGACTAAAGGAAATTGACCTTTGAATCGGGAAAGACCTTAGGATGCAGGTGGGAAAGATAATGTGGCTCCTTACAAGAAGTTATGTACAACAAAGAAGGGACATGGATCTCATTCTGGAAAAAAAATAAGGGTAGTGGAAAAGAATGTTTCAGCAATGCTTATGTGGCAAGGATCATCTAAAGAAGGATTTTCCATTATATTAGGGTGGTAGACCTTATATCTACAGTGCTTAGGAGGTACAAATAGCTGGGGATGCTAGTTAGGGAATTCCTAGGATCTATGCAGCATTTGATAACAAGCAGGAAAATCACCACGAATCCATTATTGAGATGGAAGGCTTGTGATAGAGTTGTTCCCATTTTGATTGATCCTAGATCTAATTATAGCTATGTTAATCTTGAATTTGTTGGCGTGGTTAGATACATGTACTAAGAAAAGATTTCATCATTGGGTGAGAGTCTGTGCATTTTACATGAATGGTATGCATGCATCAGCGCATATGAATGTGCTTCCTTTGGGTTCGTACAACATGTTTTTGGGTATGGAATGGTTGTACCTTCACAAAGCTAAGGTAGATTGTTACGAGAAGGATATTGAGTTATTGTATGATTATGGGGAGAAGAGAATATTGAAGAGTAAGAATAATCCTACATCATTGGCAATGGTTATATTTATGCAAGAAAATAACAGTTGCAGGAAAGGGTGTGTATTATTTCAAAGTTCATATTTCTAGTTTTGAAGGATGTTGGGGATGTTAAAGTTTTGAAGAGGCATCTAGTTTTGCAGTAGTTTCAATATGTATTTCTAGTAGATATTTCAGATTTACTCACTCATAGGGAAGTGGACTTCTCTATTGATTTGGTACCAGGAGAAACACCATCATCTAAGGCACCATATAGGATGAGCACTCCAGAGTTAGTGGAATTAAATTTGCAACTTAATGAAATTCTTTGATAAGGGATACATTATGCCAAGTGTATCACCTTGGCGTGCACTAGTGTTGCTTGTAAATAGGAAGGATAGCAATATTAGGTTATGTATTGATTATAGGCAGTTGAGCAAGGCAACGATTAAGAACATGTATCCATTGTTGCAGATTTATGACTTGTTTGATCAGTTGAATGGAGAAACAATGTTTCCAAAGATTTACCTGAGATCAGGATATCATAAGGTATGCATCAAAGAAGAGGACATCTATAAGACAACATTTTGTACCAAGTATGGGAATTATGATTTTATAGTGGTTTTTTTTCTTACTAATGATCTAGATAATTTCATGTGTTTGATGAATAGTGGGTTGTGTCCTTATTTGGACAAGTTTGTGATAGTATTCATTGATGACATATTGATATATTCTAAGAATGAGGAAGAGCATGCAGAACACCTAGAAGTAGTGCTAAGTTTTCTAGGAGAGGATCAATTTTATGCCAATCTTAGTAAATGCAGTTTCTTTCAGACATAAGTTCATTTCTTGGGACATGTTGTTTCCAAAGAAGGTAGAGAAGTAGACCCAGAAAATATTAAATCTATCATTGAGTGGGAAGATCCTTGGAATTTGGATGAGGTTAGTTATTTTATGGGACTAGAAGGTTATTACATGTGGATAATCAAGAACTTATCACGAATCACCTATCCCATTACATATTTTCAGAGGAAAGGAAAGAATTTTGAATGGAATGAGGAGTGTGCAACTATTTTTGAGTATTTGAAACATTTCCTTACAAATTATCAGGTGTTGAATATTGTAGATCCAAAAAAATATTTCATGGTATGTACAAATTCTTACAAGAGAGGAATTTGTGGAGTCCTGATGCAGGAAGGATGGGTGGTATGTTTTCAGTCAAGGAAGTGGAATGAGCACAAGTAGAACTATGTGACTCATGATCTTGAGTTGGTAGTTATCATCCATGCATTGAAGATGTGGAGACATTATCATCTTGGAAGGAGGTTCATCTTCATGAGAGGCCATAGTGGGGTGAAGTACTTGCTTGACTAACATAATATGAATGTCAGGTAAGCTACATGGTTGGCTACTCTTAGTGAGTTTTATTTTGAGATTAGCAACATTAAGGGTAAGGAGAACAGGGTCATAAATTCTCTTAGCCGAAGAGTGTAGGTGAATCAAATTGTATTAATGATTTCCTATGGGACAGATTTATAAGAGCATATCTTGCAGGAAGGATAACATGATGACAGGTATTAGCAGTTGAGACATAGGTATTGGAAGATGGTTTGGTCATGTTGTCACTCCGGAATTTGTAAGATTGGCAAGAACAAACGATAGAGGACAAACATCAAACCACTTTAGAGTCCAGGAGGTAGCCTTCCTAGACTTAGAGAGGGTTCTCTTTGTTTTTATGATTTAACTTGATGATTATAAGTGCTGATATTAGGAGATTTACAATGATGGGGGTTGTTTGTTTGATTGATGGTGTGGTTGCACAGATAGGGTTGCAAGGACTAATCCATTGGGCTATGGAGTCAAAGGGTTGGAATGGCACATCAACATCAAGAGCATCACAGGGAAAGCTAACTATTCTAAATGGATCTTAATAGATGTATGAATTATGAGGTGAAAAATAGAGTGAGGTTCAGTAGTGACTAAGGAGCAGTTAAGAATTATTTAATCAGACTTCAGCAGAAGAAATTAAGATTGTAAATGTGGACAAAATTAAGGTGCTCTGACAGCAAATCTTAATCTAAAATTTTTGAATTACAATTAGATGAAAAAATGCACAACAAGGAAAGCAACGAAAACATTTAAAACAGAGAAGTAACACATCACCATTTAACACAGCTCAAGAATCCTGAAAATGGTCTTTGATTATTGATGTCCAGCTCCAAAATTAGAGTGCTCCAATATAGTAGTTCTTACAACGTAGGGGCTAACAATATCCAACCCTTGATACTGCTAAGGCATGTAGTATTTATCTAAAGACTAAGTCGGTGCCCTATCTTACTCGACAGCCTTTCATTAATTACAATTTAGTAGAAAATGGACAAGTGTGGTCATGCAAGGCTTGATCAGACATCACTGACAACAACACTTCCTTTGGAATTAATTTCGTGCAACTCTTCGTAGATCCAAATGCTTCAATGGATCCTCATAAGATCAAACAGTAATCTTAGAGGTGGATGTGATGGTCATGAAGATGTAACCAGTGGTGGCTCTAACATATGGCCCTGATCTTCAGAAAATCGATGTTGGGTAATTAAGTCCGGTGCAACACTGGATATTTTTCATCGATTAGTGACTGTGCTGATGTGCTTTGCTTCCTTTTCTGTTTCTGCCATTATAACATAACAATTCTTCATGAACGCCCTTTGCTACTCAGCTTCACATGTGGTGTTTATTTGCTACCTGAATCCTTCTTGTCATGTTTTAACCCTTTTTCTAAACAAAAAAGTGTAAAAACTCCTTTACCCAGACCTGAAAATGTTTAGATTTTATATTGGAGCTGCATCGCATCCACGATAGCATCACCTTTCACAAGTTTTGCAATTTATGATATAATGAAAGGAATCGGCAATGTGATGTGGAGTGGGAGGTGACATGGAGGGAAGGTGGGACCCGACCGCAACCCACAATCGCAAATATTTAACATGAAACAGTAGAGGTAAACTCTAAAATATGTGAATTTCAAAGTGCGGGGAGGAAGGAGGTGACGTAGAGGGAAGGTGGGAACCGACCACAGCTCGAAAATCGCAAAATTTAAGCTTTTTTTTATAAGCATCGGAGGTTAACTATGTGAAATGCGATTTGCGTCGTCGGAGGACAATGTGGCAAGGAGGATGGAGCCCACTGTATTGGTGAAGTTATAAAGCGGCGAAAAATTTCAGCAGTAAGGTAATTTTATGATGTTTCATATGATAAGTCAATGCATTTCAATGTGTTTAAAACAACTATGAAGTGGGGGGAAGGAGCTGTTGTGGTGGGGCCAACCACATCGCAGGTTAAACAAAATAGATTGCGGGCGCTTCAAATGGTAAGCTAAAAAATCTGCGATGTGATATATCGCAAATCAACAATCGCAAGTGTTAAGGTTTAGTTTCGATGCGAAAATTTATCTTTGTCGATATGCGATGGATGGTGGGGGGAAAGGGTGACGTGTCAGGGAGGAATGGGCCGCTTTAATCAAAATCGGGGAGATCAGAAGTGGAGGTAAAACAATGATATAGCGGTAAAAAACGGTAAACTAGCAATATAAAGCAGAAAAGCAGAAAAGGTAAGATTTAATGTTTTAAAAGGGAAATGAAATGAAAAGGGAGTTTGGTGGGTGAATGGATCCCATTTCATCACATATTTCTTTTCAAAAGGTTATATCACGAACTTAAAACCCAAGGTTGGTTCTCGGCGAGGTCCCAAGGTGGTAGGCGGTATTGTGAAAGGGGGCTGCGAAATCACTGTGAATTGATGCGTGGGCGTAGGGCCCAGACTTGAAATTTCCCATTTCGGACCCTGCTTCATCATTAAAGTTCGAAGGCTAAGGGGGGTGCGAAATGCATCTAAAACCGTTGGATGTGGAGGTGAGGAACATAGATGGTTAACGCGGATGGGTTGGGGCAGGTAATGTGAGGTGGAGTCGGGGTATGAGGTCAAGGGTGTAAAATGAAATTTAGGATAAGAGGAATAACCAAGGGGATAGGCTAAAAGATATGCAATGTGGTTAGGGACTTAGGATAGAAAAATATCGTAAGGTCCCAAACTTGATAAAAATCATCCCTTTTCAGACCTTTAGAGCAAAATTTGAACTCTTCAGTTTGATTTCAAAAAAAAATCAGGCAGTTTTTAGGATACATATTTATAGCATGAAATTTTCATTTCTCCTTTTTAAATACCCTCTTTTCTTATTCTTTTGTTTCTCTTCATCTTTCTTTGGAAGGCCTTTGAATGTTGGCATCTATGTACAATATGAAAATTTTGCAAAGAGAAAGTACATAGTCACCTCTTGATACTATAAATTACAAGGTTCTAACAGTGGCTCCAGATGGGGATGGAAGATCCTTCAAGAGGTGTCAAGAACACCATAGACTAGTGGCATGATCTATTGGGCTGATCCCACCACTTGTATCTTGATTTGTCAGGAAAATTAGTGACTGGAAATTAACTGATTGTTTCTCTTGACATTGACTGATAAAAATAGATCACATTCTTGGCCAACCAGCTTGTTAGCAAACCAAAATCTGAACTGAAACTACAATTGAACTTATCCACTGCAATCCATAAAGCTGAACATACTGCTGCACCTTGAAAATTTGAATGGTGAAACTAGAACTAAGCTGAAATTAAAGTTTGAAACATACTGATCTGAAAATGAAAATCAGTCTAAAAATAAAACTGGAAAAATGCTCCAAATAATGAGCTTATTTTCACACCTACCTACCCTAATCTACTGAAATGGCTGCCCTTCTAAACAATACAATAATGCCAGTGTAGCCATTCAAGAAATTGTCCTAATATCTTTGTTCTTTCATTTGTCTTTACCATGTTCAGAGACAAACCTGACAATGGTGTTTGATAGAAATTCTCAACCTGATCTTGTTTACATGGATCTTGGTACCTTTGAAAAATAACTGTTGTGCCAGAAATATGTGTTGGCTTTGTAAAGAATAGTTCCTCCATATAGACAGCCATTGGATCAAGATAATCTTGATTTATTTCTAGGTATTCTAACTCAGCGAACTCAGCTTCATATCCTAATACTGCAAATGTGCTCTCCTGGTCTTCAATCAACTCGGAACACGTTTCCATGCTACCTGATGAGTGTTGTGCCACTACTTCTTCTATATCAGAAAATGGAGAAGAATTTCTGGTCATATCCATATCATAGTAGATTTTGAGAGCATTATGAACACGAGAATATTGACTTTGAAAGAAGAAACCATCCAACGCGTTTGCTATTGGGTCATGTGGATATTTAGATGGTAGTGTTGGTTCTTCTAAGACCTCATGTTTTCTCTTAGGAGTATTAGCCGGAATGTGATCCCAATTCCCTTTTATAATCTGAAATTCATTAAAGCACAAATGTAGAGAGTCAAACCGGATCAATCCATCATCTGTTTCAAACTCTATGATTTCATCTGGTACTTGACATTCAAAATAACTCAAGGGCTGAACCCATGGATCTACAACATATATTTTATCATCCCTGATTTCCTCATCTGTTTGGTGAGAGATTTCTCTTCTCCTGTGATTATCAGCTAGAATGTGATCCAAATTCCCTTTCACAATCTAAAATGAATTGGAACATAAGGGTAAAGACTCAAGATGTAATGGTTCCTCCTCTACTTTAGATTCTGTGATTTCAAGATGAATCAGGGGGAGAACTTTCGGGTCTGAAATAGGGTTTGTATCATCCATCTCTTCCTTGATTGATTTATTAGAGAACTCCTCCTCCTTCCTATTTGTAACCTACTTTTAGTTCTCTCTTAAGAGTGAGGAAAAATATAGAGGAAGGCATTTTGTACTTACTTGACAACTTCCTGCATTTTCCTCTTTGTAACCTTGCTTAACATACAGAGTTTGGTTCCCATCCTTGCATGGTGGTGATCAGGCCTCTTCTTCCCATGGAGACCATGCTGGTTGCTCTATACAGTCAACCTCAATCTCAACCTAATACTCTTCCTCTTGATAATCATATTCAAGATGGCTACCTCTGTATGCAATTTCATCTATCATGTACATTGGTGCTGAGGATTTCCCTTCCCCCTTCTGATTTTGGACTTCATCTTTGGTTGTGTTGTGGATAGAGTACATGAAACCATCATTTTCTAACTTAGGATACCAAGGATGAGCTGTACATCGCTTGGGTGGATTTATCTCGGTCTCTTCTGGCACTAATGGAACATGAGTTATTTGAAAATCATGTTCCTCTTTCCTGCTAAACATATTCAACATTTCGTTGATTGTGTTTGTCAACATTTCTAGCTTTATCTCTGAAGATATAAATCACTCTCTTTCTATTTTATCCTTCTCAATTCCTTTTAAATTTTCCTCTTTATTCAGGAAGTTGGCTTCCACATCAACTGCCACATTTTGCATCTTTTCCAGGGTTTCAGGGTCCCTTTCTCTTAACTGGAATGCCATCTCCGAGTCAAATGCATCTGGGTAGCGCCAGAAAGCTAATACTAGGGGTGGACTTATCTTAGCAGCATCGAATAGTATACCTTATTGAACCTGGTTGAAAAATGATGTTTGTCTCCCTAGGCTATCTTTTTAAATGGTTATACTCTTCTATGATGACAAAATAATTCCCCACAACCACCCATCTATCTAGGAAAACTTGAGGGAATTGATGAAAATTGCTAATGCTTGCAGCTAGGAGATCTTTAAACAAATTTTTAACTTTACCTTGCAATGATAGGGAAAACATTTTTATATGCACATCATCTTCTCCCACCTCAAACAGATCAAGGAAATCCTCAAGATTTTGAATGTGCTTTTCTGCAGTGATCTTTGCACTTTCTCCATCAAATCTGGGTAGAGTATTGATAAAATTTGCAAGGAGATCATGGAGGAGAAGAGGCAAACCCAGAGGCTTGTATTTGTCTAGGATTTTTACAGGTATAGGCAGTAAATCAGGAGGCTTATAACCATGTGGGAATTTAGTGGGAGCAGGAGATAAAGTCAGAGGCTCATGTTTCACTAGGTTTTCCACAAGTGCATTCGGGATGTGCACAGGTATATAAGTATGTCCATGGTCTAGAATTTGGGGCTTAGCTCCTTGAGGCTCACTAATTTTCCAATTATTAATGTAAACCTTGGAATTTTACTCTTGATCAGGCTTAAAGTTGGATATAACATATTTACAGATAAAAACAATAATCTCTTGAATCTAATTTGGGCTTAAACACTTTCGCTTTCTAGGCTGATTGGTCATGTTCCAGGTCCTTCCTCCAGTGGAGTCTTTGAATGGAAATGATCTAAATTGGAGTCGCCAGGTGGATGATTTCAACTTTCTTGTGTCTGGCTTATTTTCCACCATCAACAACCAGATACCAATCTTGGAAAATACTCAAATCATACAATGTTTTGACTGGGGTTTTTTAGTTCTGAAGAAACGGTGAGATTTTTCAATAAGTGTCTCCCCAGTGGAGTTTCCATTATGTTTTCACTTCATAATTTGTAATATTGGCAAGAACAAATGACAGAGGACAAACATCAAACCACTTTGGAGTCCAAGACCTAGCCTTACTAGACTCAGAAAGGGCTCTCTCTATTTTTATGATTTAACTTGATGATTATAAGTGTTGATATTAGGCTATTTATAGTGATGGGGGTTGTTTGTTTGATTGATGGTGTGGTTGGACAGTTAGGGCTGTAGGGACTAATCCATTGGGCTATGGATTCAAAGGGATGGAATGGCACATCAACATCACGAACATCATAATGCAAGCTAATTGTGATAAATGGATCTTAAGAGTTGTATGAATTATGAGGTGAAAGAAAGAGTGAGATTCTGTAGTGACTAAAGAGCAGTTAAGAATTCTTTAATCAGACTTCAACAGAAAACATTAAGATTGTAAATGCAGACAAAATTAAGGTGCTCTAACAGCAAATCTTAATATAAAATTTCTGATTTACAATTATATGAACAGATGCACAACAGGGAAAACAACAAAAACTTTTAAAACAGAGAAGTAACATGTCATCATTTAACATAGCTCAAGAATCCTAAAAAAGGTCTTTGATTATTGATGTCCACCTCCAAAATTACAGTGCTCCAATATAGTATTTCTTACAATGCAAGGGCTAACAATAGCCAACCCTTGATACTGCTAAGGCATGGAATATTTATCTAAAGACTAAGTCAGTGGCCTATCTTACTCGGCAACCTTTCATTAATTACAATTTAGAAAAAAATGGGCAAGTGTGGCCATGCAAGGCTTGATCAGACATCACTGACAACAACACTACCATTGGAATTCATTTAGGGCAACTCTTCGTAGATCCAAATTCGTCAATGGATCCTCGGAAGATCAAAAAATAAGCTTGGAGGTGGTTGTGATGGTCACGAAGAGGTAACCAGTGGTGGCTCTGACATCTGGTCCCACTCTTTAGTAAACCAGCGTTGGTTAATTAAGTCTGGTGCAGCATTGGATACTTTTCATCGATTAATGACTGTGTTGATGTGCTTCTCTACCTTTTTCGTTTCTACCGTTATAACATAATAATTCTTAATGAACGCCCTTTTCTTCCTGACTCAAATTGTGGTTTTTATTTGCTACCTGAATCCTTCTTGTCATGTTTTAACCCTTTTTCTAAAAAAAAAAAGTAAAAACTCCTTTACCCAGACCTGAAAATGTTTAGATTTTATCTTGGAGCCGCATCACATTCGTGACAGCATCGCCTTTCACAATTTTTTTAATTTATGATATAGGAAAAGTAATCGTCAATGCGATGCGAAGTGGGAGGTGACATAGAGGGAAGGTGGGACTCGACCAGAGCCTGCAATCGCGAATCTTTAACATGAAGCAGTAGAGGTAAACTCTAAAATATGCTAAGTGTGAAGAATAGGGATGAATGAGGTGACGTGGAGGGAAGGTGGGACCCGACCATAGCCCACAATTGAAAACGTTAAGTTTATGTTATAAGCACCAGATCTTAACTATGCGAAATACGATTTGCATCGTCGAAGGATGATGTGGCAAGGAGGATGGTGCCCACTATTTTGGCAGAGTTATAAAGCGGCGAATGATTTCAATGGTAAGGTAAGTTTATGATGTTTCATATGATAAGTCAATGTATTTAAATTTATTTCAAATGAATGTGAAGTGGGGGGCGAAGATGTTGTGGTGGGGCCAACTGTTAGTATGAAACTTGATTCGAGGTGTACGAAAAAATACCACTTTAGCTACACATAACAAACAGCCCTAACAGGAGACATGAATGCTAATATCTTCAGATCTGCAGTTAGATGATCAAGACAAATGCTGCAAAAATCTAGACCTATTTATTAGAAGACATTAAACAGTAGAAAAATAATATTTACTCCATAGATCCAATAGACAAGATAAGAATATATCCAATGAAATTTTTATTAATGGCACCTGGGAGGAAAACACAAGAGGGTGTTCCCTGTTCTCCTCAATGGGATGGGTTCTTGTAAGTCTTCAGCACTTCAGATTTAGAATTCCTCTCTCTTGATGGTGTAGAAAACCCAGACAAAAATGGAAAAAATATGGCTATGATAATGGATCAATAGCCAGACCAAGAGTTGAGATCCAGAGTGATCTTTAGGCAACAAAATGTGACAAATGAATGGGAAAACCCTTCTATTTATAACAAAATATTGAGTTAGTCTAGATATTGGTGCATAATTAAAATATTATTAACCAAATCAAGATCCAACTTTTATGGAATATTTTATTATATTTGTTGGAGGGAAAAGGAATTTGACTTGAATCAAATCCCCTTATCTATAAATAATAAATAAATAAATGATTTATTTATCATTTTAAGGATATGATTAAGTAATAATAAATAAATTAATGATTTATTTATCATTTTAAGGATATGATTGTGTAATAACCAAATAAATAATGATTTATTTAATTATTTGAGGGAGATTTAGTCATATTTAGCAAATAATATTATTTAAGTAATGTTTAAATAATTATTCTTAGAAAATAATAAGATAAATAGTGATTTATCTAATTAATTTCCTTGTTTTGGGTTAAATATAACCAAGAATATTAATTAAATTGCTGTTCAATTAATTATTCCTTGAGGAAAATCAAACAAATATGGATTTATTTAATGTTTCCCCATGGGGTTTCCTGTTTAGACCATAAACAAATTAATAAACATGGTTTACTAAGTTATTTTTCATAGTGAATGCAAGTTTACTTGGGGTAAAATTGGTCTTACTTGGTGTACTTGGGTCCATCTAATAACAATGGATTAGATGACCAAAAAATGGTGTAACAGATTTCCCCCCAGCATGAGAGCGTTAGGAGTTAATCGTATGACCGAAGTACGTTGTAAGAAATCAATCACTAAATAACAACGGGGAATTCAAAGAGAGAGGATTGTAAGGTAGACAAAAGTGCTAAAACAACTAGACCGTTAGGAGGTGACTTGCAGGTGCGACAAGTCTTTTTGATAAGTGAGTACCTGTTATAGGCGGCGGGGGAGGCATACCTATGCCCGTCGGGGAAATAGTACAAACAATAAGGCGTCCGGAAAACCACGAGACGACATAATGTTGGCATAAACATGAGCTAGATAAACAACATGATAATGAATCCCACATACATATTGTGCCTGGGATAACATCTAGGACTTGTACAATGATATCTGAGTACATGAGATATAAATGCAACCCAGATGCCCCTGAAAACAGGAAAGGGCTCTGAAAATCTGACTGATACATGCAAAAAAAAGGTGTTGCAAGTGGCTGAGGCTGACATCATCAAATGTATGGAGCTACATCAAAGGCTGTAATGAAGAGGTCATCCGAATGTGTGGGGGGCTACCTGTAGGGCCACCCCCTCATGAGGGCTGAGACATCTCACACAAACCTGGGAATCACCGATCTCAGCTTCTGCATCACTGAACCATCGAGTATACGGATCTCGATCATGTTGAAAAGGAGCTGGAGCTGAGAAAAAATCAAGTCAAAGGGAAATGAGGAGTCCCTTTGCCTGATCCGAGGCACCGAACAAGAGTGGAAGCTAGAACCAAGGTACACCGCCCTCTAGACCTGTCTTCTAGACTGAATGAGCTAATGTCAACAGAAGGAGGTCTGCCATAGGTGAGGGAATAAGGGATCCTCAACTAAGGCACGAGGGAAAATAGTAGAGTGACTTACAGACTGACACCAATGATGAAGATGAAATAGGGGGAACTGAGTAGCGAATGGACGACTTCCCTTGTTAGAGCATAAATGGCATGGATGACCTGGCAGCGAATGACACAATATCATGAGGGATAGGGGACAGTGGGACTGAAGGCCATAATGTGCGACACGAGAGAGGGACCAAGCAATGAAGGATGGAGGACTATAGCCGAGTTTGAAGGGACTCGGGATAGACTCCATGAAAGAAATTATGACTCAACTCAGATGCTCTAAACAAGGGTGACTCGATGGTGCTGCCACATAGGAAAAGGGTCCAATCAAGACTATAAAATCATGAGTACAAGATGGTAACTCACGACAAAATTTGACACAAGCGTGGACAAGTATGGAGGCAACATGGTGCCCCCGGTACGAGTGTTGCAAGTGAAGAAATTCGATTTTGAGGAAGGGTGAAGTGGCACTTCTTGGACAAAATGTGTCCTAGTGAAGTATCAAATCACAAAAAGCTAATAGATACCCATTTGAGGGCTTGATGGGATCCTTCCAATGGTATAGACGGTTCGTCAAACTAAGCTACAGTTTGGTCGCAGTAAGTGAAATAAAAATCAAGGATTTTCTTTTAATAAGGCATTTTCCTTCTAGATTCACTTATTTTCCGGTGGAGCTGTGGTGAATATCGTGAGGAGAGGAGGCCTTAAATCTTGTGGTGGTTGTAGCAGATAAAATGACTGTCGGAATTTAAGATCTGACAGTTGTAGGTAAGATGTCTCATCCTAATTTTCATTTTAGTGAGTTGAAAGTTCAGCTTAGGTACCCAGAGCTCATGAACAGGCCAGGTCATACTTTTCTGGGGGTTTGTTCTACGACCTGGTAGGAGGTATTGGGCAGAAAACTGCTACGTGTCCCAGGGATGGACCTGGAAATTGTGACCTGTCAAAGAAAGGGGTTTTCAGTGCTGTTATGGGCTGAGATCTAGGATTTTATGGTTGAGGGGCATGGGTGCCCCTGGGCATGTTATGGACATGCCAAAATGTATTTAGAAAAAGGGAGATCTAAACACATTTTAATGATGTGGTGTGTCACTTGTTTTCGGTATTGTTATGTAGTTTGAGAAAGGAAATAGGAAATTACCAATCTCTTTTGGTACTACATATATGAATCAAATGTACTTTAAGTTTCTGGGGTGGCATACATGGTGTTGATATCCCAAAGGTAGGACTTGGGGATAATGAACTGATGTTCTCCCAGAAAACTCATAGTTTGGTCAACCACAATGTCTATGAGACTGGGTTGCTAATGTAACATGAAGGAATGATGAGGGGTATCATCCCTAGAGTGATCTGAAGTGACATGGGACTCTAGAGATTCTTCTAAATGTGGAAGAATAATGGGACTAGAGTCGACACGACTAGATTCACTAGGAGAGTTGTGGAGAATTGCTTCTCCTAGTCTCTCAAATATGGATGCCCCCTTACCCAAATATTGGGTGTCAATGTAATGGCCACAAGGTGCATGTGGTTAGAATGCATGATTTCGATGTAAGGGGGGATAGATAAAGTCAAGGGTGGTGGTTTCTTCCACAATTTCATCATCGTAATAGAGGATGGGGTGACTGGTGAAAGAAATACCATCTGACGTGGTGAAGCTACCTGACTCATCATCTTGAGAAGAGAGGTTCACATGCGCATCGTCACAAGTAGTGACAGACGAATAATCAGATAAAGGATCTACCAATGTTGAGCCCAGGGTGATCACTGAAGGGATGTCAAGCGAAACATCAGGGGAAGTCTCCAATGGGACTTCTACCGAGGGTCTCATGGATGATGATAGGTAGAAAATGGTGGGCGAAGGCTCCGTCATCTCGACATCAGGAGGGGGGATGTCAATGGGAGCATTCGTGTCCTCTATTTTTTCCGAAGTAAAACGCACAAATAAGGGAGCGGTGGACTCATTGCGCTTGGCCTTGAATTGGTGAACCGCTTCCACAGAGGAGCAGTACTCTTCAAGGTGAGGAAAAAGGTGAGTATAGTGGCCATGGAAATCACACAAAGCACAAGGGTGATTTGTGCGGAAAGACTTGAGTTTCGGGATTGAATCTGGTATAGTGACATATGCCTCTGGGATATCAGACTCTGGAAACCTCTCGTTGACCATGGACTTAAGGTGAGGCAACTCCGGACAAGTATGGGTGGCGTGGTCGGTGACATCACACAAAGCACACTAGATGGTATGCTTTGGAGGCCGAAAAGAGGTAGGGTTTTTCGAGGCAGCCTTGTCCTTTGATGCCCCCTTGCGAGCTTTACCCTTCTTATGTGAAGCAGATGCAATGGGAGCTGGTTCCTGTTGAGGTGAATGAGGCACTATTGTAGCGAGAGAATTCATAGGGACCGGTTGAACCGGGGTCAAAGCAAGATAAGGTTTGGGTTGACCAAGCGGGGTAGTGGTTGGAGGATTGAGGTACCAGATGGGAATCCCAAGGGTCAGGTTAGGAAGAGAGAGGGTGGCCATAACATGTACTGTGTACACTCCTAGTGGGGGAGCCAGGAATGGTATCAGACCAAAGGGATAATGACCAGGCAAGACAGCTCCAAGATGGTTAAGGCTTGGAGGAACCATTCCAAGAGGGTGAGGGGTGTCATGAGTACCAGCTAAAGGTGAAGGGCCAGGAGAAAAAAGGTTTAGAAGGTTGATCAGAGGACATCATTAGAATCTGGTAATCAAGGGAACCGGCTGGAAGAGGTTGAGTGGCCACCTAACCTTCAGGTGCTTGGGTAGCCACAAATCCCTGTTGTGCATCCACCTGCGCCTGAGGGGGAATTGACTACTGTTGTGGGGGTTGAGCAGGCGAGGGTGGAGGTGATGCTGGAGGAGCTGGACCACCAAGTTGTAGATACAAATAAGGAGGTTGGGTAACAGTGTGGTAAACAGGAGGTTGGGCCAAAAGACGAGGCAATTTGTAGCCTGGATACGTGCTACCGAAAGGGGGGAAAGTGCGGGAGGTGCTTCCTCCTCCCCCAGGAAAACCATAACCCATGGGAGGTTGAGCATATGGATGAGAGAGAGCTCCAACAATACCGTCGACAGCATGAGGTGCCCTCGGTGCATTGGCACCACCGGGTCTGGGGAGATCAGGTAGAATGATATAAACATAACCCGTATGAGCATAGATCAGGTCATATTTTAATGCCATTTGGAGGGTGGCTTCTTTGGTTTGAGGAAAATGCGATGCGACATCTTTCCCGATAGGAGGCAAGAGAGATCTAAGGAACCAGTCCATGTAGACATGGTCTTCGAAGGTAGGGGATTATCATAGGCTCTTTCTTCTCCACCATTCCCAGACATGATCGGATAGGCAGGTCACAGATGATTGACGGAAAGAATTCAAAATTTCGATACCAGTGTCATAAAGAAGGGGAAGCTAGAAGTAAGATAAAAAAGCCCAGGCAAGAGTCGCAAAGGTGGTATGAGAGGAAGTGGCCTGATCAACATACCACTTAGAAGCTTCACCTGTAAGCATTCGTTGGAACAACCGAAGATGGATAGAGTCATCGATAATGGAGTTAGATGAACACCACATATGGAAAGATCAAACATGATTTGAAGGATCTTCTCCAGCGAGTCCTTCAAACTTTGGGATGTTGGAAAGGAGCTTTGTCGGCATAGCAGGCCAACTAGCGTCATGGTGTATAGGGTCATTTATCAACCGGTCCAAGTCGGGGAGGCTGAGGCCTGCCATGAAGGGGAGCAAGGGCACAGCGGGGGTAGCGTCTGTAGCGGTCCCACTAGTGGTATTCCCAACCTGAGGGCCAGGGTTGCCACCAGCATAAGGTCCTGCATCAGACATGGTGAAGGTGTCAGGGGGAGAACCAAAGGTAGAACGAGACGAAGAACCCAAAGGACCAGAAGAAGAGTCGGTGTGTGGACTCGGTGGAGGACTAACTAGAATCCTATGCGGAGGAGTAAGTCTTCCTACCGAAAACTAAGGATGAAGGCCAAGAAGTCTCTGGGATAAATGCCTTGGTGGCACAATGGTGACTTCACAAACACGACACAAAGGAAAAAGAGACCGACAAGGACAGGGAGGTGCAGGATCAACTCATTACAATGTCGAAACAAGGGCAAAAAGGTGCAGGATCAATTGATTTCAATGTTTTAGAGTATTTTCTTGGCGGTGTTAACCAAGCCCTTTTTAGCTTAGGGTGTGTGTGTAAAAGTGTGTAAATTTTAATTTTTAAACCCAGATGTTTGTAGAGAAAAAGAAAAAGTGTGTTGTATGGCTGTAAATAAACCTACAAATGACAGTATATAGGCCTGCAAAAACAGAAAATAAACAGCTAATAATGCAATAATCTAAACCCAAGGAGGTGGGCCTCTCAACAACTAGTCTATAGGTGAGTAAAAAACTAATCAAAACACACTAAAACAAAAACTAATAGATCTAAGGTCAAGAGGGATAGGGATCTAAAAGAAAAAATGTGCTGGAAAGTGGTGCAGAAAATAGCAACAAATCATAGATAAATTTGTTGTAAAAATGGTGGCGAAAGGCCATCTCCTGAAGGGAAACATAATGAACCATAGAGGAAAACCAAAACAAGGTTGGATGAGGTGATTTGGATGGATAACAAGCCGATCTGAAGTGGATCTGAAGGTGAGGTATCAGATCTGAAAAAATGGTTGAAGACTCTGAAATTTCAGACAACCTGCAACAATAAAAACTCTTCCACAAAAATTGGAGGGTACTGAAGCCCTAGGGGGCTAGGTTCCCACTTAGTTGAGTGAAACAAAACAATTATAGGTCCAAAACGGGTGGAGACGAATGTTAGACAACCTTGAACAGAGGCTCAGACAAACCTAGAAAACTTTCAGAAAAATCCCTGCAAAAAGTCCAGGTCGCAGTTTCTGACCTGTTTTCAACAGAGGTTGCACTTTTTGGGCTGTAAAGTGCGACCTGGAGGTCCAGGTCACAAGTTTTGGGCTAAAAAGTGCGACCTGCACTTCCGGCACTCTCGGCGGCATATTTCAGAAAAAATTGTCGTCTCAGCTGCGGCTGATGTCTATCACCTACGCAATGGGTCCGAAAACACGCTGAAGTTAGAATTTTTATCGTTTTATGGTTTATGGGTTAAAAAAAACATCAAGAAAAGAAAAAATAAGGGGTTGAAGAGAAATCCTAGGGTTTGAAGCAGCTGGATATGCAAGGATCAAGAAAACAACAGCAGTCGTAATCGTAAACCCGTTTGGAGTCACCATTTGTTAGTATGAATCTTGATTCGAGGTGTACGAAAGAATACCACTTTAGCTACGCATAACAAACAACCCTAATAGTAGAAATGACTGCTAATATCTTCAGATCTGCAGTTAGATGATCAAGACAAATGCTGTAAAAATCTAGATCTATGTATTAGAAGACATTAAATAGTAGAAAAATAAGATTTACTTCATAGATCCAATAGACAATACAAGAATATATCCAATGAAATTTTTATTAATGGCACCTGGGAGGAAAACACAAGAGGGTGTTCCCTGTTCTCCTCAACGGGATGCGCTCTTGTAAGTCCTTAGCACTTCAGAGTTAGAATTCCTCTCTCTTGATGGTGTAGAAAACCCAGACAAAAATGGAAAATATATGGCTATGATAATGGATCAATAGCTAGACCAAGAGTTGAGATCCAGAGTGATATTTAGGCAACAAAAGGTGACAAATGAATGGGAAAACCCTTCTATTTATAACAAAATATTGAGTTAGTCTAGATATTGGTGCATAATTAAAATATTATTAACCAAATCAAGATCCAAAATTTATGGAATATTTTATTATATTTGTTGGAGGGAAAAGGAATTTGACTTGAGTCAAATCCCCTTATTTGTAAATAATAAATAAATAAATGATTTATTTATCATTTTAAGGATGTGATTAAGTAATAATAAATAAATAAATGATTTATTTATCATTTTAAGGATATGATTGTGTAATAACCAAATAATGACTTATTTAATTATTTGAGGGAGATTTAGTCATATTTAACAAAGAATATTATTTAAGTAATGTTTAAATAATTATTCTTAGAAAATAATAAGATAAATAATGATTTATCTAATTAATTTCCTTGTTTTGGGTTAAATATAACCAGGAATATTAATTAAACTTCTTAATTAAACAGTTGTTTAATTAATTATTCCTTGAGGAAAATCAAACAAATATGGATTTATTTAATGTTTCCCCATGGATTTTCCTGTTTAGACCATAAACAACTTAATAAAGGTGGTTTACTAAGTTATTTTTCATAGTGAATGAAATTTTACTTGGGGTAAAATTGGTCTTACTTGGTGTACTTGGGTCCATCTAATAACAATGAATTAGATGACCAAAAAATGGTGTAACACCAGCAACATCGCAATTTAAACAAAATAGATTATGGGCGCTTCAAATGGTAAGTTAAAAGATCTGCGATGTGATATATTGCAAATCAATGATATCAAGTGTTAAGGTTTAGTTTCAATGCGAAAAGTTATATTTTCCTATATGCGATCAATGGTGAGGGGAAAGGGTGACATTTCCAGGAGTAATGGTCTGCTTTAATCGTAATCGGGGAAATCAGAAGTGTAGGTAAAACAATGATATAGCGGTAAAAAACGGTAAAGTAGCAATATAAAGCAGAAAAGCAGAAAAGGTAAGGTTTAATGTTTTTAAATGGAAATGAAATGAAAATGCAGTGTGGTGGGTGAATGGGTCCCACTTCATCACATATTTCTTTTCGAAAGGTTATATCATGAACTTAAAACCCAAGGTTGGTTTTCAGAGGGGTCCCAAGGTGGTAGGCAGTATTGTGAAAGGGGGGTGCAAAATCACTATGAATTGACGCGTGGGAGTAGGGCCCGGACTTGAAACTGCCCATTTCAAACCCCCCTTCATGGTTAAAGTTCAAAGGCTAAGGGGGGTGCGAAAAGCATCTAAAACCATAGGATGTGGAGGTGGGGAACATAGATGGTTAACGCAGATGGGTTGGGGCACATAATGTGAGGTGGAGTCGGGGTATGAGAGTCGAGGGGGTAAAATGAAACTTACGATAAGAGGAATAACCAAGGGGTGGTGCTAAAAGATATGCAATGTGGTTGGGGAATTAGGATAGAAACATACCATAAGGTCTCAAACTTGACAAGGATCATCCCTTTTTATACCTTTAGAGAAAAATTTGAACTCTTCAGTTTGATTTCAGGAAACAATCAGGCAGTTTTTAGGTTGCATATTTATAGCATGAACTTTTTATTTCTCCATTTTAAATACCCTCTTTTATTCTTCTTTTTTTTTCTCTTCATATTTCTTTGGAAAAGACTTTGAATATTGACATCTATGTACAATATGAAAATTTTTGCAAAGAGAAAGTACAAAGTCCCCTTGTGATACTGTAAAATACATGAATCTAACAGGTTATATTCAGGAGCAAGATTTATGTACCATGTGACAGTGAGCTCAAGAATATTATCTTGAGGGAGTTTCATTTCAAGCCATATTCAGGTAACCCAGGATATAAAAATACTTTGAAAACATTCAATAAATTCTACCATTGGCTGAGCTTGAAGAAAGAGGTGGATGAGTTTTTTGCGAGATGTTTGGACTATCAACTGGTAAAAATGGAGTATAAGCATCGAGGTGGTGTATTGCAGTCGATTTCAGTTCCATAATGGAAATAAGAGGTCATTTCCATGGATTTAATTATAGGTTTGTCGAGGACATTGAGGAAACATGATTCCATCATGGTTGTGGTTGAAAAATTAAGGTAGCTCACTTCATTGCAATTATGTCTATTAATTTAGCTAGTAAGGTAGCTCATATTTTCATCAGGGAGATAGTGAGGTTGCATGGTGTTCCTAAGAAGTTCGTATCAGACATAGATGCCAAGTTCACTTCGAGGTTTTTGAAATAATTTTTTGTATTTTTGGGGACATAATTGGCCTTCAGTACAACTTATCATCTGCAGACAAATGGAAAGACAGAGAGGATTAACAAGAGTCTTGAGGACATGTTGAGGATGTATGTCATGCTTCAACAGTGGAAGTGGAAAGATTATCTTCCACTCATTGAGTCTTTTTTATAATAGTGAATGTCATTAATATTTGAATATGAGCCTGTTTGAGGCACTTTATGGGTAGAGTTGTAATACTCCAATCACCTAGAGTGATCCAGTTAAATAAGTATTGATTGGACCAAATATGTTGGCAGATATGGAACATGAAATGTAGGTTATTAAAAGGAATTTATAGGTATCATAGGACAGGAAGAAGAGTTATACAAATCAACACAGGATATTTAAGGAATTTTAGGTTGGGGAACATGTGTACTTGTGCATCAAGCCCAAGGGGAGCTCCTTGAGGATTGGTTCATGTTCCAAGTTGGCACCTTGGTATTTGGGGGCTTTAGATATCCTTGAGAGGATTGGACTAGTGGCCTACAAACTTGCACTCCCTTTGATAGTGAAAGTCCAAAATGTTTTCCATGTTTTATTTCTTAAGAGATATGTGCAGGAAGTTGATCATGTATTTAACTGGTCTATATTACAGGTGGAGCAAGAGGGATAATTCCATCCAGAGCCTTAGAGCATATTGTAGTGAAAACATCTCATGCTCTAGAACTGAGAAATCAAGCAAGTTAAAGCATAGAGGGAGCACTTTGGGCCCGATGAGCGTACATGGGAGATGGTAGATGAGATGTGAGTTATGTATCCTTGATTATTTGTTGGGTGAAGAAAATGAGTTTCAATACATGTATGTATATATGTATACGATTGACATGTTTTAATGTTGGTAATGGTTTGCAGTAGTTGTTCATTGTAAATACTGCATCAACCTATGTTATAGATATCCATGGGAAGTATGTTTTGTTTTCAGTGGTTTACTAGTCATAGGTTAAATATAACACTGAGGACATTGATCCATAAGGGGGATGGTTTTGAAATAACCTCAGCTTAAAATTTCATGTAATAAAGAATAAAAAGGAAAAAGCAATAATACCAAGGTTATGTGACACTATTCCAATTTGAGTGTTGGGAAAAGCACTATAGTGGGAATCACTTTTGATTTATTTATGTATAAGGAAATTGGAATTGGAAAAAAGGCATTAACTGGAATTTTGTTTATGAAAATAGAGGAAAATAGGAGAAAAGAAAGGTGAAGAGAAATAATTTTTCATTAGAGGGAAATTGAAGGGAAAATGAAGGAAACTAAATAAAATAAAGGCCTCAATAATAAAAAAGCTTTTGAGGATCAGTTCACAACTTTTGACAGTTGGTTTGATATTTTTCTTAGTTTGGATTTGAAATTAGTTTCATAGTGAGAGAGAATAGAACCAAGAGGAGAAAGAAATGAAAGCAATGGAAGGAAGAGGACGGGCAAGGAAAATATAGGGAAGAAAGGATAATGTTGGAATAAAATATTCAACAAGAGGATTTTGTAGGTAACAATTTGCATGTGTGATTTCCTAAATGAGGTGTGAATGCATGGTACATTAATTTTTTTATTTGGTTCATTTGTTTTCATTGGCATGGGTTTCTCTAGGTTTGAAAATGGTTTATCCTTGCCTTCCCATTTCTTGGGTAACCATGGTGTGATCAGATTAATATATTGGTTGAGCTTTGGATTGCCTCAAGATTTTGGAACCGAGTGAGGTGGTATGAGGAAAATTCCCAAGGGTTGGGGTGGATATGGTTTTTTCTAGGAATCCCTCAGTAAGTGGGTGGAGACAGAAAAAATCCTCAAGGTATGGTGAAGTAATTATGAGGCATCCAAGATTTTTTGGTTTTGTGATCTCTTTACTAGTTTTGGCGAGATCACGGTAGTTTGAGGGTGGAGGTGGTTTAACGTCTAGAATACCTTGTTTGTTTATGTCTTGGTTTATCAGATGAGATCCCACATTCATGCTTGAAATATGGCATGGGGGTGATCATATGAAAGGAATATTAGGTTCAACTAAATCTATGGTCGGGTGGTACGTGGATTTCCCTAACATGGTTGGAATTTTCATAAGTTCATAAGAGTTATTTTACTATTGTGTTTTAAGAGAATTCATATTTTTTATTATGTGGCTTTGATGGCTATTCTTGTATGGTAAATATTCTAACTATATGTTGGTTATATGCATGGTTCTATAACATGTTCTAGTTATGGCTCTTGTTATCCTTTGGTTAGTTAATGAATTGTTAATGAATGCATGGGATAAAAAGTGTCATTGCATCTACTTGAGAGAGAATTATACCTTTTCAATGATTTAGATCTAAATATTAGAGACCTAAACTTAGATATGCATTCATGACATGTAGCTTACATCTTTACGATCTATTTGAAGAAATTCCTAGTATGTTCTGGTTCACCAAGGTCACGTTTTTTACTACAATTTGTATGTTTGGCTTTGATATTATGGCATTCATGATTGTGGAAAGTATCAAGAAGTTATGGACATTTTTCTAAATGTGGGCATGGAATTGTGGCTTATATCTCGAGACCACACCCTCTGATCTGGAAATTTGGGTCACAACTGCATTGAGGCAATGTCATGCATGCAATTGGAGGACTATAACCACACCCAGAGCTTTTCATGCATGTGGTTGGGGGTCTAGTTCAGTGAAAAAAATCCTTGGCTAAGGGTTTGGTCACTTAGGGTGTTCCTTTGGTGCCTAAGTGTCTTGTAGCCTTGAGGGATGATGTTAGTTGTCAGTTTGTGGTCAATTTGTAGGACCAACTTCCTTAACTCGAGCTTGGAGGTCGGGTCATGTCATAGTAACTCTTAGTCTCATGTTTACCCTGTTAGGCCATTGAAATTAGGTAATTGTGGGAAGGTTCACGTTACATAATGTGCCAATATTATCATAATAATTATTTGAATCCAATCTATGTCCACTGTAGAAAAGAAATGACAATCCCTGTGTTCTAGAATCAAATGAAAAGAAGAAACATGATTACATAAAATCCATAGAACGTGTATAAACTCTATCACTTAAACCCTTATAACTTATCTTTTCACACATTAATCCAAGAAAGGAATATTTTTTATTATAACCTTTGGCCTAGTAAGACACTAATTTATGCAATGTGCATTCACTAATAGCTCTCAACCCCAACAACAAATCAGTTTAATCCCTTCTCCATTAAAACATCAGTGGATCAAGTTATAAAAAATGCAAGGTCGAGAATATATGAATATCTCTACAAAACCCTCATGATAGTCACACTAAAATCCACAAATTTCTGTCACTGCAGACCCTACTTTAATACAACAGTAGCAAATCAAACATGAATATAAATCAACTCTTGCAAAAAAAATTTAAAGATAATATTTGTAGGATAAAACTCTACTATGTTATTCACACAATCTAAGGAGAGCTCAACGCTCAACAAAGAATATAGTGTGCATAAATTAAAAGGACCTTCAACAGTTTCCATATGGTGCACATAATAAAACAATTGCTATATTTGCACTTAAATGGATCTATGAAACAAAGAAAATATTATATAGTTTGCATAGTTGTAAAGAAACTTCTAGAAAACATGAAATTTGAATGGATCTAAAACAAAATCAATATACCATCACAAAACATGATTTTCTTGTGTTGAGGTAGATACAGTCTTAGAACATTGTTAAAAATCACTCCCCATGTGTTTTTCCTTTCATATATCCAAATTTGATCTCTATTCCATGATTACTTAACCATCATATCTAGATTTTTAAGCACTGAATATATCTTATTACACTATGCACATAGCATTTTTCAGATCACAAAAAAATCTGCATCATAAATTAATATTTCATATGTCCTCTTGGTGAGATATGTATAGTGCTAGAGATGATATATACCATGGGACATTATTTTTGTTAATTTGATTATATTTTAGTGACCAAATCAAGCATACCCTAAACCATAAAATGTAATTTCACATAGAGGACTAAATCGAGAATTCTAGTCCTTTCCATGAGCTATTACTATGGTTAAATCCCAATATAGTTGGCATTTTCACCGATAGGAATCATCACTATGATTGCACAACTTCCAAGAGAATTTCATCACAACGATAACACAACCTCCCAACAAAATTTCTAAAATATTCTCACTATGCATAGTTGTCTCCCAGTGAAGATAAGTTAATATAAAGAACCCATGATATCCTCTACCCAAAAATCTGCCATATTGCCTTCTCACTTCATTAGGCATCCCCAGAGCCTATACAACCTCCTGAAACTCCTTGCAACCATAAATACATCATAATGAGACACTACCTATCCATGAACCTCTGCATCCTCTTACAAATCTACTGTGAATCACGAAGAGTGTGATATGATCCATGTTGACATAGTGTGATAGGATCACAATATAGGTTGACATTAAAGCCAAAAACCTAGTCATAATTCCAAAAATATGTAGGGATAAATATAATCACTTAATAAGTGATGGAAAAGCTCAAATGCATATTTATTCACCTACTTATTTATCAAGTAGTTTTACGCATCTAAAGTGTGAAATAGTATCAAAAAAATATCCTTTGTTATACATTACATCAGAGAACATGAGTTGGATATCTTGCGAAGTGTTTCACATTGTGTTGTCAATGATGAAAATAAGATGTCACTAATTTCAAAGTTGATGTCCAATATATTAGCAATATCATTTGTAGGTCAAAAGAGGCAATATGATAGTTTTACATCTTACATACCTTGATCAAGTGAATCCCAATTAATCCTAATATTATTTGAGTTTTTGATGCATGTAAAGTGCACTAACGATCCTATAAACAACATTATTGTGTAGGCCTTATCGACACCTTTCCAATTGTATATAATTCTATAAAAAATTCCTCCCATATGAGAAGTTATGTCCAATTGAAAATTAACATTAGTTGGAGACTCAAACTATAAGGAGAAAAACCCAAAATATTATTGGGTTAAATAGTTTACATCTTTTGAGCACAACCATGGGCCATTGGAACATGCACGACATTTAACTCTATTAAAGGTCCAGAAAATTTTGTACATTGGATGAATCTGACAACTAGATGAAGGTATGAAAGAATGGATGATGTTAATGTTGCACAACAATTAATGTGTGGAAAGAATTAGTTAGGAGCATACATGGTGGATTTGAGTTGATGTATATGACACATGACATATGATGATTGGTCAATAGTGATGACATGGACTCTTATATTCACAACACATGGATCTCTTTCCCTCTCAATCGTGAGATGGAAACTCAAACATGTATAAACAAAGTACAAGTTGTGATGTGTTAGCATGTGTGATATAGAAAGAACATGGAATGATATGTTAGCAACATATGTCAACATGTTGATGTGGCACCACTAGGAACTGTCATGTGGCAAGGATATTTGGCAGGTTATGACTAGTGGAAAGTCCAATTTCGGGTGACTCATGACACCCATAATAGGATTCCATGTGGCATTATTACAAAATGCTAACAACATCATTCAAATGACCAACGACCAATAGGGACTCGGTCTTGAGGCATGCTTATGTGGACATGGTCATATGAAAAAGGAGGGTATGTGTGCTAATATGCGTATCATCGTTCCTAAGCTTGAGTTAATATGGATTCCATTGATAAAATTTAATCACGATCATATTATGAACAATTTTAACCTTGTTTTAAGCCCTTACTTCCAGGCATGAAAATTGGATTCTTGTTTTCCCTCCTAGGTCCAGACCACATAATGGGCCTATATATACATATGTCATAGTTCCTCATTACACACACATTTGAAAACAATAATATATCAAAGGACTGAGTTTGGATATTGATGTGAAGTATGTAGTTTTAGTTGTGTTTTCCTTGTTTCGATTACATTTGTGTATTGATGTGAAGCATATGGTTCTATTTGTGTGTGGAAAATGGTTCCATTATAATGACAATCCTCTATATTTGGCAGTTGTTTTGGCAGAAATTTAATTGTGGTCTCTGCCATATGAAGAGCATGTAACAAAGTGTGTTGTCATTGTGGAGGTCGATTAATTTTTCAATCTCATGGATAGAATCTCATGGCCAATTAGAACAAACCCACTAGCGATACGTCAAGTTGGAAGTTTGGTGAAATGATTAATTTCCCATAAAATTTGCATGTCGAATTGGAAAGTTGGTCTGAATTGATTGGAATTTATATTCATAATATCCTAATAGCCCATGTGATATGGATTTACATGATTCACTTAACCATTATTCGATGATTGGTCACAATTTAACTATGTGGATAGAAATGCAAGACTTGGAATATGTGTCACTAAAGAGAGGTATGTGTATAGTGTGGTAATTTGGGACCTACACCTTATTTGTTTGAAGTCTTAGCCATTGAATTTTAAACAAATATAACTATAGGACTTATCCTACAAGTAATATAAAGAAGCACAATTTGTACTCAGTGTTAGTGGGAACTCAAGGTCATGGGTTCGAACTTTTCAAGGTGATAGGTCAAGTTTTTATTTTTTGTTTTTTATATATTTACTATTCTTTCACATTATTAGCAAGTTGTATGTGTGTATTATGTACCATCGATGATCAAAAGTGTACAATTTTTGGAAATGCACCCAAAAAAAGGAACAATGTAGAACCTTTAATTTAATATATATTTTTTCATTGTTTTTATCAGTATCTTGGGTTAATATTGGTCCAAATTAGATTTCAGAAGAAGTGTGGTTATCAGGGATTAGATATGGATTATTTTGGAGGTTTAAAAATAATTTTTGGTAAATGTTTGATGACGAGAATCTCTATTGCATGTCTTGAGGGTCTATGAGAAGGTTGTAGTGGTTTTGGATACATGATGAAAACAAGTTTTGAAAAGTATTTTGTGTGAGTATATTGATGAAAAATCATGGGATATTCACTAAATGAACCTCTATCACATCACGCGCATTCATGACAGACTAAAAAATATCCTTAATTTGAATACATATTGAAAAATACCTCTAAAAATCACATTATTTAACCCCCTACCAATACAATCCCAATACACCTTACCAATTTGAAAAACCCTTACTTTCACTAGATATTATAAGTATCCATATTTTTATTAACATTTTTGGTACCCCTTTATAATTTTTCAATAAAATTGAGCTCCATTTTTTATACATGCCAATATAAAATCGTTTACCCCCTTTATATCTTCAATATATTATGTCATTTTTTCCTCAATAAATATCCCCCAATATGAATGCACGTGGTATGGTATTTCTCCCCTGGGAAATGCCCCATCTGAAAAAGTTGAATCAGAGTATGGAAAAAAACATGAAAACTAGTAATATGATTTCCTTTGCATTGGTAATAATATTTGTAGAGCGTGGCAGTGGTTGTAGTGGCAATGATTACAGTGGTAGTGGTTCCAGATTGTGAGAGTTATTATAGTGAAAATGATTGCAAGTTGTGGTTATATATTATGACTTTAATTATGATTAAGTGATTAAAAATTATAGATGATGACAATGAATCCAGTGTGAAATATTTCAAAAATATGTCCATAAGAAGTTGAAGAAGGAGGTGGGTGCCTGAAGAAAAGAAAACCCACGATAAGGTAGGTTCACCTTTAATTTACTCATATGAACCTACAAACTTTAAAGTTTGCATCAAGCTGCAGATTCATAACCCCGGAAACCGATCCTGGGACCTATGGGTTATAGGCCCATTATGTTCCCACTGCGCTACTTCAATGTCTACATATATATCGGAAGCACTCTAACCCATCTTCAATCCTTCCGCATCATATGTCCGCATTCTAGAACTTCAATAAAGCGTCTTTCGAGTACATCCAAACCTTCAGATATATTATAAGAATTTAACTGCTCTCTAAAGACCTCTCGGTATATAGAAATTTGCCCTCGAGACAGTAATTTAATTCCTTTCAGAAATACATTATAATTTATTAAAATCTGTTCACCCCACATATATTCGGACTCTGAGGTTTAATAAACTTTGTTGAATAGACAACGAACCATACCTTTGTTAATCTCCATGCAGCTTCACAATGCGACTGCCCGTAGATCTTCATCTCAATGATAACCACATCACTTTGAACTCTGCTCTTTAGCATCTAATTGCGTTGTGCATTCCTCCTCGGATCCTGCATCCTCAAGTCTTACTTCTTCAGCATACTCGTTGGTTATAAACTCCCGAAGCATCTAAATCAAAAACCACAACTCACAGAACACTGCACTTCGACCCATGTTCGAATGTAGTTTCGAATCTCAGGCTCTAAAGCACTGCTATGTGGCTATGTATCCAAATTCCACCATGTTTAAACTACAGTTTAATTAACAAAACATAGTTCAATCGCTTAATTTCCAATCTCTGTGAAATGAACTTTTAAACCACAAATTTTCTATTACGTTCGATGGAAAACCTCCATCTCTGTGTGCAACTACGAGAATCGGAATTCTTCGCAACCTCATCTTCTCTCTTTTAACACGATTTATATTGAACCCTTCACACAGGTTTAAACCACATTCTCCATTCAACTCTCATTGAAATTCTGTATAGTGGTTTTAACAAATTCAAGATTGATTATGTAGATCGAATCCTCGAGTCCTTTACACAGCTTTCCTATCAATTTCAGAGAGGATTTCTAAATTGATTAGAACCTCTTCACGCTATATTAATGCGCATTTAACTCATACACATAGAAAATTCAAATGCATTCGGAAACAATAAAATATAAATGAACACAAATCGATACACGTAGATGCACATAAATCCACGTTACTCAATTATATACAAAATTGCTTACACACTAAGGCATTTCAGCCTTAACCAAAGTTTCCCATCGACCACATTATTTTTCTTTTCGTACTCCTCCATGCATTACAGAATCCTTTTCTACCATCACACATTACAGACTCTCATTTTTATATAGAGTTACAAAGATCAAGAAACGGTTACAGAAAACTAATTCTGTTTTAACAAATTTTGTCCCAGATTTGTGTGACTGTCCGCGTGTCCACCTCTTCAGGTTTAGATTTCGAATTTAATTTGAGTTGTTTCGGATGCCCCTGCATCAAACTCATGAGGCACAAAAAATTTATGACCTCCTGGTCATATGTCTTCTACATATGTCAGCAATTTTACCCACATAATTGTGGAACTGCTCTTTGTGATCTTCCCGTAGCAACATCTTGAACAATTCTACCCACATCCTCTGTGGAAGTGTCCATCGTGAGCTGTAGCAAAACCTCTGCAATAGTAGTCCTCCCTGCTACCAGACACCTCACCAAGCTCCTCTCGTGAGCTCAGCCTTTTGGCATCTCTCTGGTTCACTCATGTGGAACCATTTGAGCACTCCTGCTCTAGGCTGCTGCAATATTCTCACCTTCCTCCATTGCTACCTTGACAAAACATAAAAAAAATCACAAGCTTACAAAACTTCACAAAACTATACCTCTTCCTTCTTTTTCTTCAAACTCCTTCGTTCGCAGGAAATCTTTTCCCGCTCTGATACCACTTGACAAAAAGTGAATCTTCCACTGCGCAGGTTCACCTTTTAGTTAAACAAAATCAACCTGCAACTTATTAAAATCCATAACAAGCTACAAATTCATTGCTCCAAAACTCAATTCTAAGACCTTATGGCCCACTCCGCTTCTATTGCGACTCTTCCAATATACCGAAAGTATTAAAACCATAAAAACACTTACCTTCCATCAATCTCCAGCTACACATATCTCGAGGCTTCAATATGAACCATATCATATGGTCCACATCGTCCATCCAACATCGAATCCAATTACTTATATTTTATCATCCTCCAGCTCAACGACCACCACTGTTGACCTATAGCTAATCATCCCATGCCCAATTTCGATATGCAGAAACCATCGGATCTCTAGTGCTTAGGATCGAACGACATCTTCTGCATACTGGTAAAACGCTTAACCCACCAACAGATTCATGCCTCACTTCTCATTCTACCGCAACGCTGCACTGTTCCATTGACTCAGAGACAGCGCTGCTTGATTGGATGTGCACGCACAGTTTCAAAACACATGAACTACCATGCCTTGACCGGTTTTCCAGATTCGGCGTTCTCATTGCACTGCCCTTTTTAAACTCCACCACACCATCAAGGTTCCATTCTCTTGACCATCCAACTACCGATCTGTTGTTCTTCACTGTTTCAACAGATTCATAGTTTTTCGACTCGCCCTTCAATCTCACTTGGAATTTCGATGATTGCTAACGGCATTCAACAAGTTAACAGAGAACATGAACTTCAATCGAACCAAAGGAGAAACAAACCATAATTCATCCACTCTTATAACATCATATAAACATGATTAAAATCATAAAACTAAAGCAATAATAAACCATATTCAGATGCACAGATACATAAAAATCACACATAATCAGTATATTTCTATTATATACAAAACTCAGTTACAAGTTAAGGCATTTCAGCCTTAACCAGAGTTTCTCATCCACTACGTCGTTTTTATGCTCGTACTCCTCCATGCATTACAGAATCCTCTTCTACCATCACACATTACAGACTCTCATTTTTATATAGGAGTTACAAAGATCAAGAAACAGTTACAGAAAAATAATTCTATTTTAACAAATTTTGTCCCAAATTTGTGTGACTGTCCGCATGTCCACCTCTTCAGGTTCAGATTTCGAATTTAATTTGAGTTGATTCGGATTCCCCTGCATCAGTGCCTCCATTAAGGTTGGATCCTAAATCAAGTTGGAGCATAGAGCAGGTTAGATCATTTGATGATTCTATACATTGACCCATCCTTTGCATATATTGGATAACCCTTTTTGTCCATCCTACCCTGTTTTATCCCTCCTTTTCCTCCATTTTGTTATCATTTCCATCAAATTCATGGTCTCAACAACTACAAGTTAAACGGGGTGTTTATTCATGATTTAACGCATTTACTCATGAATTAGTTTGTGTTTTGGGTGTAACTTTCCTTTCATAATTAACCTTGGACTTCATATCCTTTACTTTTCATACATGATCAGTAGTTGTTGACCGAAATTTTGTAAGTGCGCAAACCATGCATGCAAAGATGATGAACTACTAGAATAGATTAATGGACGAGCTAGGAGAAGCCACTATAGTTATGCCTCCAATAAATAAGATAAACACAATTTTATGCCTCCAATTTTGGGCTTCCCGCTTAGTGGTTGGTTTAACAAATCAAATAAACACAACTCAAGATATAACCATTTTCAATAGAATACATTTTTACATCATGAATATGTGGTTTTAGTGTAACAGTCATACTATTAAGTTAGAATCGATATTTCCCATTTTGTATATATGTAATCATGGTTGTAATGATAATTTATTTTTTTATGTATGGCTAAGAGATCCCAAAATTTGGGTCTCATGGTCCAAATTTTTAAAGAATAAATTTATATATTGATGTAATATAGTGTAGATGGGTTATCTGCCATAACACTGATACTAGTGTAGTGACCATATTTTGTAAAAACTCTATAATTCGTAATTTTTGAGGAATTAATGAAAATTCCCTCTTGTTGATCAAATCATGAATTGATATTATATTCCTTTAGTGATCTCAGCTAGGAAGGGACCCTACTATTTGGATTAATTGGTAATGTTATTAGGGTTTTCTATTATATAATTTTCTTTATTATGTTTACCTAGGTAGAACATATTTGTTCATTTCTATCTCTATTCTTATAACTCACACATTGTGATATTTTGTGCGGAATGGTGTGAGGGGTATTAGTGTGAGGGTTTTTGAACCTTGGGAATCCACAATTGGTCAAAATACTATCGGACTCGAACCTACAAGTATTAAGTGTTTTGTTTCACAAGGGCTTCATTCAATGAACCTCCAACATATCATGTGCGTTCCTGGCATACTAAACAATACCCTTAATTTGACCATATTATAAAATACCATTAAAAATCACATTATATAACCTCATATCAATACGAACCCATTACACCTTCCCAATTTAAAAATACCCTACTTTCACTAGATATTGTAGGTATCCATTTTTTCATTAACATTTTTTATACCCCTTTATATTTTTAAATTAACTTTGTACTCCATTTTTTATACCTTCCAATATAAAAACCATTTACCCCCTTTATATGTTCAATATATTATGTCATTTGTTCCTCAATATATATCCCATAATATCGATGCACCTGGTATCATATTTCTCCCTTAATGAAGCCCTCTGGACTAGTGTTAATGAATGTCAAACTCAATCATTGTAGTCACACTCTCAACAATTCAACACTTTGGTTGTTACATTCTCAAAACTTGTTCACACTCTCAATAAATAAACACACAATGCAGAATAAAACCATTCTATAACTTTGTCACTCTTATTTAGAAAATAAGAGCACTCCTGGAAACCATTCTCTCAACAAATTATGAAACCCACATTCAAATGAAATGAGGACACCATAACATTGTAACATGAATTAAATAATTGCCACACTAACAAAGGGACTACTCCAGGACCTATGCTATTACACAATATAGATGTTATATTCTACAATCATTAAAGCATCAACAAGACTAAAACAATCACAAATTAATTATAAATGAAAGCAAGAAAATCAAGGAGCTACAATACCTTCCTAATCAGTGATACCTACTAGGAAGGACGATTATTCCTTCCTATTTGGGCCTCAAACACTACAAAACACACAAACTCGTAAACAAAAAGTTATGACACCATCCCATAATTTACTAACATTTATTAGAATTATTGTGTGTCTTAGACCATTAGAATGACATCTTAGTTATAACTTAATTGAAATTGTATTATGGTATATATGTGCACTTTGATATGATTTAATGTGATTATGGTTATGTTTCATATGTTTTAATACTAGAAATAAAACGAAAATATTAAATATTTCATGAAATAAATAATAATTTTATATTTTGAATGTTTTTTTTAAAACAAAAGTCTTAAAGAAGATTCAGTTGATCCTCAAATCGATCCATATTATGTTGGGCCTAGTTTAGACATTTGAGGCAAAGGCGATGAGGTTGATGGAGAGGACATCGAGGTAGACCACAATGATGATGATCATGATAGACATGATGATGATGAGCGATCCGTTGGTAGTAGCCAGCGGCATTGATCATATATACTCCATCATGGATCAACATTAATAAATCGTTATGATACCTCTTTTCATGTTTCTTATCATATGTATCATTTTCACCTGCAGTACCATATTGAGTTGTATCATTTTGACAGGTAGAATTTTGACTTGTATCATTTTGACATGTATTATTTGGGCCTACATTATGTATATGTAGTCTTGGATTGACAAATTCTTTATTAATAATATAAAAATACAAGTTATAGTTAAGAAAAAAATATTGTGTTATCTTATTCCAATGTTGTGGTGTGGTTTGTAACTATAAGAAGCCTGAAAGAGATGTACTCTAGAGGTCTCTATGATTTGAATATGAGATTACATTATGTGTATCTAGTCACGACCGAAAATTTTCATTATTAATAATATAAGAATATTGGCTATAATTAAAAAAAAATGTTGTTATTTTGTATGGATGTCCATTTCCCTAAAAATTACTTATAAGTGGTTTTCTATAAAATATTTCAAATGCAATATGACTTACTCTATGATGATGTAAGTTATTTAAGAGGTATGACATACTTAACTAATTTAATTGAAATTAAAAATAAATAAATAAATAAATTAACAAATTGAAGTTATAAATGAATCATCATGAGTTGTTAAAATGGACGCAGAATGTGGCTGTAAAATGGAATTAAAATTCGATATTAAATTGGAAGTCATACTTGGAGCTATTAGAGTCTCTCAATTTGAAGGTAAATTGGTTTCTTAGAAGAAATAAAAATTGGAGGCTAATTCAAAAGAGAATCCCAACACTAAAAGGAATAAAACCCTGGACCTAAAAAATAAGCAAACCCAAGTGCTAAACAGGAAGCAAACCATGAGTCTAATAGGGGAAGCAATTCTAGAAGCAAAAAATGTAGCAACAATGGAATCCAAACTAGAAGCACACGAGAAGAAACCTTGGAAGAAAAACTTGGCATTACCTAAGAATTAAAAAAAGAAGCAATTTAAGTAGCAAACCAAGAAGTAATAATGGAAGCAATACTAGCAGCCCAACTGAGTGTCACCTGAGAAGCAAAAAATAGAAACGATTCAGGTTGTCAAAAAATAATTAATTATGCAAGCAAAATGTGGCATTTCTCGAGAAGCAAAACCAGAAGAAATTCAAGTAGCAAATAAAGAAAAAATATTGGAAGAAATATTAGAAGCCAACCTTGGTTTTCCCAAAGAAGAAAACTAAGAAGCCATTTAGGTAGAAAACCAACAAGAAATAATAATAGAAATATTAGAAGCAACCAAAATACATTATAATGGAAGCCATATTAAATGCTAAAGAAGATGCGATAATGGAAGCAAAGTGTTGTCGCTGCTACGACACCCTCCAAAAAAAATTTGTGCATCAAAATTTGGTAGCCTACTTTAATCTTGCATGTTATCGTCTAAAGCAATAAGTGTCATTCCATATATATTCTCTAAGTTTTCAAGTCTCATTCAGAAGAAAACCAAACTGTGATCTTTTGGCATAGCCAGTGTCGCATATCACGCAAGGAGAGTTATGGTTTGTTTCAAGGGGTAATTTTGGTCCCAATGAATCTTATTTATAATATAAACATGTATTAGACTCATTCCAAAAGTTTCATGCATTTTCGCACAAGTGTCGTCACTATCTTCCCAAAGTGTATCTTAAGTGTCACACTTGGGGAAAGTTGTCATATTTTTGTCACATTGAGGGGATCATGTTGTTCATTTATTATAAGTGATCAATTTTTTATCATCAACTTTTATTAGTGTGTGATCACATTCAAGTTTTTTCCTTTCTCACTTTTACCTCGTTGATTCAACACTTAGCCAAATCCTAAAAAGTTCCTACCCAAGAAATTTGACTTCACTCAGCCCTCTGGGACTATGCATTGACTAGTCTCAACCATCAAGCTCAGACCTTGCCTCTTGGAACTACGCAGAGTGCAGTTCTTGCCTCCCATAACTATGAACGACATAGTCTCAGTGCTCAGCCCTGACCCTTAAGCTCCATAATTGTGCAGTTTAGCCTCCTAGTCAACTCCTTCTGCACATTGCATAATCTCAAGAGTCAAGCTTCCAACCTAATGCCTTGAACTACGCAACTGCACAATCCCTACACCTTTCTGTCTCTAGAACTGTGCACTGGGAAACTTCAAGCCTAAAGCCTCCCTCCTTGATCCTCTCAACTCCGTAATCACCCTTCCCTGACCTTTTTGAACTATGCATTGTGCAGTATCAAGCCTTAGTCCTAACCCTTGACCTCTGGAACTGCGCACTACATAATCCCTAAGCCAGTCTTCGAGTCTAAAACCTAGTCCCGACTCAATTAGTGATATTTGTGAAGCATGTTAGACTAGGATTTTATCAAAATTATTTCATCTCGTAATGAGTGGTTTTCGGTTACAGGTATTATATCATGTGATGATAGGATGATGATGAAGGGGAAGAAGAAGGAGACCATGCTAGAGGACACCTATGCAACTACAAAGACAAGCTAATCATTGAATGGGAAGATGAAAGGACACTAGATTGTGATAGTAGCTGAAGATCAAGATCATAGTGAAGACTCCTTACCTTCAAGCCTTATGGAGGATGAAGAAGAAGAACATGTACCATATTTCAAGAAGACACAAGAATAGAAGCAGAAAGAATGGCTTGACATTGCCATACCATCATGCAGTTCATATCATCAATGTCGTGTCATGTCTTTTCAAGGTGTCATGTACAAATTTTATATGAGTCATCATTTTCCAAACCATTTGTGGATATGATTGTGTAATTTTCAATGTATGAGGAATGGAATTTGGAAAACTATCCTACAATTTCGCCGACCAACGGTGCAATTGGTGGGACAATTAGTTTTGCTAATGACGCCTATGAATTGAAATAGCACTAAGAAAACTTGTGTACCATTAATTAAGCTGAGATTAATGTGGTAATGGTGTGTTGTTCATAGCACCAATTTAACTTTAATTAAACATGGATTAAGGTTTAATAATCACGCTTAAGGGATATTGCTCTGATGCTCCACTTGTGGTCTTGGGTGTTGGTCGGATGACTTGGGCGTTGGCCCCATGGGGCTGCCCCCTCTCCCCCAATGACATGTTGATTAAAATTTAAATAGTTATGAAAATGTATATGGGTAAGAACCAGTCCATAAACGAGTTGGTAGCACGGTGTGATAGTTGGGTAGAGGTCTTGAGTTTGATCCTTGCCAAGCCTCTTTGATCCATAACCAAAGTATTTCTATTCTAGGAGGAGAACACGTGGTGACCCCATGCTTTGATCCTTGCCAAGCCTCTTTGATCCATAACCAAAGTATTTCTATTCTAGGAGGAGGAGAACACATGGCGACCCCAGGGTAAGCCATGTGCCTCCTCCTCACTATTCTAACCAAGTCTCTTTGATCCATAACCAAAGTTTTTCTATTCCGAGAGGAGAACACGTAGCAACCCCAGGCTGAGCCCTCCTCCTCACTATTCTAGCCACAACCAATAAAAAATTGCCAACATCCATGAAAATGCACAGACTACAACGGTACACGTGGCGACCCCAAATTAGAAAATGCACGCTGCTCTCCCCAAACATATGTATAAAACTTGAGGAAAGCAAATTCAGTTGCAGCTGAAAATAATGGAGCGCGAAAGATTCGAGAGGCTTCATTAAGTTTTCTATGTTCGATTCCTTGGGTGGGATGGGCCGCCTTACGAAGAATATAATACTAGTTTTCGGTTTCACTGTCACTTTGCTTGCAAGAAACAATTTTTAATCAACCTGCATTATTTAAATTGAAGAAGTATATATATAGTAGAAGATAAGAACCTAAAGTATTAGAATTAACTTATCTAATCTAACATTAATACTAGAAATCTTGTTCTGCACAATTATGTAGTGTCGGCGAAATCTGCAATCATCTGCATAATAAATCACGCTCTAGTTAATCGCGGCTTGCACGAGAAAATAATAAATGAAAATGTATATTACCATTTTATATATAATTGTAATAATATTTATTATGAATGGCTTTTATAAGGTAATTTCTATACCGTATGTAAATTGAAGATACTTCTCCTTGGGGATATCAAATTGAAGGTGGAAATTAGCTAGTTTTGCATTAGATTTAGTGTTACTTTGATATTTATTTCTTCGATTTGATTAGATTTTTCACATTTGTTTGGTCTTGAAGATAAGTTTGAATATGAGTCATGCTTCATTAAGACTCTTTACAAGATGGCTTTCGAAGCCACTCATATTATATATATATATATTAATTTTTTTCAAATTTTATTAATATTTTTTATTTCATATTTTTTTTAATAATATTAAATTTATATATATAAATAATATTATTAAAAATTAGTATAGAAATATTTTAATATTAGATTTAAGATGATTCTAATTTCTACCAATATGGTTATTAATAAGTTTTAAAAATATATTATAAAATTTGAAATACATCAGTAACTTCAAAACACTTTATTTTGAATATAGAGATTTTCTTTTACTTTAATTAGGATATATGATTTTTTAGTAAGTTCTTATGTAAGATATTGCAATTTAATTATGAATTTTCATATTTATAAATATTTATTAAATAATATTTTTAAAACATAATTTGTGCTTTATCTGGTCATATGTGGAAGTTTGGAACAAGGCAATTCAGATGTCGAAACACCGGCACTCCTTTATGGTAAAGATAAAAAGTGATTAAAAAAGGAAAAAAAGTAAAAAGACACACGTATAGAAACCTAAATTTCCATCTGAGTCTGCCATCCTAGTGAGCCACAAAGTTATTGGAGTTGAATTCTTTAAATAAATATTTGTTACTGTTAGAGTCCGGACTGTCTGAGATACATAGCTACTGCGTTAGTCTAACATCGAATGCGACTGTAGGGATATAATATATATATAAATATATTTATTTATTGGTATTTAAGATAATAAATATTAGTTGATATTTGACGGAGTGTCGGTCATGGACATGGAGTTTTTAATGGCGAAGCAAAAACCAAAACCAAAGCAAACGCAAGGAATATATGGACGATTCTTTCGTCTGCTCCTGGAAATACCAAACTCCCCGGAACTCCAAATTCTGGACTTTAAGATGACATTCTCCCACCATGTTCTCCGCTATTTCCATAACTGTTTACACCATTAACTCCATGGACTTTTGTTCCACAACTGCCATTTCCCACATCCTTCTGTTACGGGCGTTTTTCGTTGGTGCCGTGGTAACCTTTTGAAGGTTTCAGGAGTTTTCCGAGATGAGTGATAGAAGCATTTCTTCCTACTGGTGCCATTCCTGCAATTGTTTCATCAGACAATTCGCGAGTGATCCCATATTTTGCCCTTCCTGTGGCGGAAGCTTTATACAAGAAACAAGCGACGCTGTTTCCAACTTTCCGATTACGAACCTCTTTGATGGGTACCTCGTGGCAACACGGCCGAACCGCCCCAATATCCTCGGAAATAATGGAAACCCAGACGACAGGATATTCAGACGGAACACAACAGTGGGAAACAGGGCCATGGATTTTCTCTTTGGGTACGGTAGAGAAATCGAACCCACTCCCTTCGCTGCAAACTGGCAGGATTATTCCATGGGCTCTGGTTTAGAGCAATTGATTGAACAGCTGTCTGAGAACAATAGGTGCGGCGCGCCCCCTGCCCCGAAAGCTTCTGTTGACGCAATGCCCACAGTAATGATAAATTCCGGGCATCTGGCTAACAATTGCCATTGTGCTGTCTGCCAGGAACAGTTTGAATTAGGCGGTGAAGCCCGGGAAATGCCTTGCAAACACATTTATCATTCTGATTGTATTCTTCCGTGGTTGGCGCAGCACAATTCGTGTCCCATCTGTCGCCATGGATTGTCAAGCGAGGTTACAGAGAACGCAGAGGTTGGATCTTCTTCGAGGCCCAGCAATGATGCTTCATGCCCGCTGGAATCATCAGAGCCCGGCGGCCAAGGTAATGTGCAAGGATCTGAGTATGCCCCTGCGATTTCTATTAGGATTGGATCCACTGGGGAAAACATTCCTGTCTATGCTACTGGTACACGAACTCCGAACAGCCGAGAGAATGAACGAAGGTGGAATATTTTCTCCTTTCTGTGGCCATTTCGTTCATCTCCTGCGAATTTTCCATCAGGGCGTGGTCCAAATACTTCGCCGCCCAATTCGAATACAAATGAGGAATCGCGGAGGCGTGGAGACTTTGTTTATGGTGCTGAAGTTTATTTGGCGATATCCATATGTCTATATATATCAAGCAGAATCTGGTTCGGGCAAGAAATTTAATTACAGGGGCAAAATGTTTGTTCAGTTTGTGTGGAAATAAATACAGAAGCTTTTGCCTCTAAATTTCCTATATTTTTAATAGTTCTATTAGTTGAAACCTTGTGGATGAATTTAATTTATATTTAATAACTCCATCCGATTGGGCAGTAAATGTTTTTAGCCTAACAAGTTAGATTAATTTGATAATGAATAAATACTATTTGTTAGGAGAAAATTTCTTAAACAAATAGAAAGTGAAAATGAAAAACCCAAATGAATACATTCCATATATTTTTCAAATGTATTTCAATGAAACTGACCATAGAAATTTGATGACTATGACTAAGGTGAAGTCCATAGGTCGTCTTTCTAGTGAATGAAGTGAAGATGATGCATGTGCTTAACAAAAGAAACATTTGTTTCATTCAAGGAACATCTCGTATCCTTAAGTCTTTCTAAAAGCTTTGTTAGAGAGGATAATGGAAGAAGCGTGTCATTGCCGAATGCCGAGACACCATGAGAACTGTCCACCCACTTTACCTATCTGCAGCTAATGTTTCAGAAGAACATCTCTTTCCCTGTCCCCATTGCTGATCATTAAAGTCAAAGCAGCTCGATGTCAAAGGCCACCCATTCTATAGAAAGAACCATTCCCATGTGACCGAGATCTTCTATCCTTCTTAATATCAAACGTTAAGATAATGAAGAAAAAAAATGGTTGACCTTAGCGTTCGCTTCATCGTTGAATCAATATTATTTTTTGTTGACCATTTCTATATGGCCTATAATAATCCAAACTTTGAGTTTTGAGGGCTTAATGCGAGGCTGCAAAAATGGTGCATATTTAACCAACTTTTATCCAAAGTTTCAAAAAATTCATGCAACGTTTATAAATTTGTATCCAAACTTTGAAACTAATTTTAGACTTCCATGCATGCATCCTTTATAAGTTTTTATCCAAAGTTTATAGCTATTTATCCAAAGTTTGAAACTGCATATATATCTGAATTTTTAGACTACACATTTGTCCTTATGAAAAGTGATGCCTCATGTCAAGAGGACACTTCTGCCAAAGACAACTCTCCACCACATGTCCTTATCTATGTTGTATTCAAACTTTGAAACTAGTTTTAGACTTCCATGCATGCATCCTTTATAATTTTTTATCCAACTTTTATAGCCATTTATCCAAAGTTTGAAACAACATATGTATCCGAATTTTTAGACTACACATTTGTCCTTATGAAAAGTGATGCCTCATGTCAAGAGGACACTTCTACCAAAGACAACTCTCCACCACATGTCTTTATCTATGCTCTACATGTCCTCGCAGTGCAACTCTCCCGTTTTGTCACTACTAATTTTGGTCATCTTAATATCGTCATCTAAGTTCAAGAGGAAGGAGTTACATGGGTAGTTGGAGATGCAACACAAGCAATTACAAGACCAACAACTTAAAATGCAATTGGATAGAGGGTTCCATAAGATTTGGTATAATTCAAGTTAGCATCCCCTAATTTAGTCCTTCACGAAGTTATAAATTTAATAGAGCTTGTTGATTTTGTTGACTGATACCCATGAGCAACAAAGATGGGGGTATACATAGGTGATCAAGTTGCAATTCTAGATCCTACAGTAGCATATTATAGAAAGATACAAAACCCATTTCATTTCAAGAACCAACACTTTTATTTAGAGAACCAACCCTTTCTGTCATTGAAGAAGTGGAAGCATGAACATAAGATTGATTCAACCTACTTACATAGGAAGTAATTATCTTTTTATCTATTTTTCTCTATGAGGTTGTAAGAGTCAATTGATAATTTCCATCTAGAGCTGCTACATGCCTTCCCTCTTATATAAGAAGACATGCCTACCAGGCATACCTAGGGAACACACCTGGTTGCTATTGTAGGTGGCGAAGATAGACATTCCCACCACCTATTAAATAATTCAAACCCTTTCACTTAGCTACTAGGCTATGTGGCTGCATGGATCAAGATAATACATATGTGTTCCTTAGAGTATAATGATAGAGAAATGAAAGGTTTCTCCCTTTTCTTTCTAGATTAGTGATGATCCAAGTCGATATTGGTGGCCACCTCGCTCTTCCACTTGGACCCCCAACATTGTTTCCTTTCAGTTTCCTAATTTCCAACACATTTTTCTATTTTGGCAGTTTTCTATTTTTTTAAGTTCTTCAAGTCGTGAACTTCTCGAGCTCTTTTGAGGCCATAAAAAATGTTATTTTGGGGAAACGAGAGAACCCTAGGCCTATGGCCTATGATTTATAAGAAAAAAATTTATCCCCGGCTAAACCTTTATAATGGGATATCGTGCGCACGAAACAAAGATCATATGTCAAAGTTATGACCCCAATAAATTAACATTCTAACTAACCTAGCGGAGCCCACAAGCTTTTTTCATTTCATCTCCTATGTTTAGGCTTTTTGATGTTTAATGTTTTCCACTATTTCTTGATGATAAAAAGGCCTGAGAGCCTCATTGTAACACAGTTCAGAAGGCATGTAGTTGGTGACCCCTGGTATTGCACCAAGGATGTTGCAACTCCTAGAGGATACTCAGCTTTAATTATCCACTCGGGGTTCGTACAAACGTGGAGGTGACAATGCTAGATACAAAACAAATGAGCTCTACTCATGCCATCCTCATATTAGTTCTACTATGAGGTTCTAGGAACTATTGTTACTCTGAGAGAGGGAGTCTATCAAACTTCTAATTGCATCTCAGTACTGAAAACAAATTATGAACACTATTATGTATGTAAGAAAGGAATCCATACTATATTGCACTCATTCATATAACTAACCTCTACTTATACAATGAATAAACAAGCACTTAATCTAGTTGGAAGGAAGGAAATTACACTAGATTGCATTCATTCTCTTAAGTACTCAACGAAATTGTAAGAAGGGAACTAATCTATCTTCACACCCGCGCTGAATCAATCATGAATTAACTTTTACCTACTACATGCTACCAATTGTTGAGTTTAATGATCTTTTATTTAATCTTGGTTTGAAGAAAAATATCCTTTCAGTTTTTTCTATGATATATTTTCAATGAATAGTTGGATTTGAAGGACAAAAATGCACTATCAATGATTGTAGTATATTAATCCATGGAATTTTGCTAGAGGTGTGCAATATGGTGACCTTTACGAGGTGTTTGTTGATCCTATGAAACTTATATGTACAAAAAAGAACTACGTTGGCCCTCACGAGGATTATGCAAAGCATGTATGAAGAAATTCCATGAAGATAGCTTCAAAACTATTGTGAAATCAATCCATGAAAGACCAAAAATGCATAAGCCATATGGTAGGATTTGGTCTTAGTTATTTGTGAGTAATGCTTCATATCTAATTACTAAAAATAAATGTTTTTAGGAATCAAACTAGAAAAAAATGTACTAGGAAGAGACCTCTTCAAAGTTTGAAGTTATTTCAACATAAGAAATTGTTATTTATTGCACTTTAATTCCTACAAAAATTGATGAGTAATTGGACAACAAATCATATGAGATTGGGTTGAATTTAGAAGCTTTGTTCCTTGGTGGCACTTTTGTTAGTGAAAATTATGCAAGAGTGAGGATGTTGCCTTGTTTCTTCGTGTAAATTCCAATTCTTGGTTTCGTTAGGGACCATACAAACCAAAATTTAAACTCTACACTACTGATTGGAAATATTGCAATGTTGCATCATGCGTAGTATTTCGAGTTATAAGCTTATGCTCTGGAGGCTTACAATTTTTATGTATCTGATGACATTTTTTAAAGTTTCTTGTCCTTTGGTATATATGATTGAATTCACATACTGAGCATTCAATTTTATATTCTAACAAATTTATGGTTGTTTATAGTTGTTGTATATTATAACAAATGGAGTGGCACAAATTTATAGTTGTTTATATTTGGAGTGGATTTTCAATATAATTTAGAGTTGTTTATAAAGCTTAAGCAAACATCTTATCATTTTTTGATTGATTATTAATTGAGGGATTTGTTATTTCTACTTGTTGCTCTTTCTCAAAGTTTTTGTGCTAACTAGTTTGAACTAATTGGGGATTAGACATTGGCGGTATTGTTGTAATCTGTTAAATTCTTATTTTTATTGAATCAATTATTTGATTATTTTCTATAAAATATCAAAGGATGTGTTATATCTTGGAAATCAGAAGTATGGTAAATATGGGAAAACTATTGGTGCTTTGCATGTAAATCTGCAAAACATATCAAAACTACTCTTATTTTATATTTTCATTATAAAGATCACTGATGTTTCGATTTTGAGTGATTGAGGATAGCCATAGGTGTTCCCTCAAATTGGAAGTTTGATTTTGGAATTCAATGTGTATTTTCCATTCAAAAATAATGTAGCAATTGGAATTTGAAAGTTACATTCCAAAATAATCTGATTTGGGGGATTACTCGTGGCGATTGCTACATATTTTCGATGTTGGAAATTTTCTCTAAATCACAACTAATATATTGTACCAAAGGTGAGGAACACAATGGGAAGGGAATTTTCTTTGAAATTTATCCACTAATATTGTAGTGATCCATAAATATAATAAAAACATTAATAATTTTATATAGACTAGTTGTCTTATTCATATGTGATAATGGACCCAAATAGTAGTTCTTATCTGAAGAAATGTTCATCAGACTTGGGCATTCTTAACATAATTGACCTTCAGCCTTGGACTTATTCACTTATCCTTCTACATTATCCATCTATATACATGTATACAGGGCTATCCTATTATTGTATCATTTTTACTTCATTTCATTTTATTCTAGACTTAGCTTTGACATTTTCTAGGAGTTTTATTTGCACTCCCACATTGTATAAGTAATCTACAAATTGAGATTTTTAGCATGTAACTTAGTTGGCATGATTGTGCCTAAGCTCTCCTTGAAGTTTGAATACTAAATTTACTGAAGTGTTATTTTATATGGTGACATTTTATTTGCTTTTTTTATACAAGTCATCTAACCACTATTGCCCAATTGAAGAAAACTTGTTTGAGTTTCTTGATTTTATGGAGAAAAATGGAATTGAAAATATTACTAATGTTGAGGTATATATCGTATAGATTCCTTATAGTATACTTTATTTCATATTCTAGTGTTCTTCTTTCATGTCTTATACTCTACATTGCATCTTCTTTATTTTTTAGAAAAGGAACTCAGTATTGATGGTAAGAAGGAGTAATTGAAGAAAGAGGAGAACAATAATACTGAAGCGACAAAATGAAAATTAAAGAGAGAGATAAGATAATTGGTCTAGTCGTACCTGTAGAGGTAATATCCCGCATAAGACACACACAAATATTGAAGGTTATGCCTTTAGAGTTGGTGAATTCACCTGCAATGCCTTGGCAACACAATGATAATGTTTTGAAGTGATGAAATAATATTTCATGTGTAAACTGTACTCCAACCAATATTAAGTTGGAAACTCACATTGTAATACTTGACATTTTATATAATATAATTTGTGTGGTTGAAGTGATTTATAGTTGCACTTGATATTTTTAGTATTATAATTAACATTTGTAACTTTGTGTTTTAATATTAGATGAACATGTACATTGTATGACACTTTTTTTAAATTAGTTGCAAAATCATACTAATTAATTTAAGTTGATTAATAATGAACACGTAAAATCAATCTAAAACTACTAAATTAGTAGTATGTTGATTAATGATGAACACAAATAAAATGAAGTTAGTTTATTATAATAGTTAATGAAAGTAAATGAAATGGATATAAACTACTAAAATAGGCATTTAAATAATGAATATGAAAATACCAAAAAAAGATAAATGGCTATTGTTAATGATAAATTTATGATTACAAATGACGACTAAATTTTGCATATATACGACTATTAGTAGCTAATTTATAGTATATTATAACACGACCAAAATTTAGACATATTTCTTTGGTCATTAATTGGTTTCAAATGATGACTAAAATTTGTATATATATGATTATTAGTAGTCAATGTACATTATCTTATAACACAACCAACATTTTGGTCATATTTCTTTAGTCATTAATTGGTTTTCTCAGGTGATCATTTAGTAATATATTTGGCCATTAATTGTGGAAATTAATGAATAATCAATCACTAAATTAATGGCCAAATTTATGACTAAATATACTACTAGATAATAAAATTGAGACAACTAATTAATGATTAAGTTAAAAATGACTAAAAGTTGGCCGCATTATAAGATACTATAAATTAGCTACTATTAGTTACCGATAGAAAAATAGTCGTTTATATGAAGATTTTAGTCATCTTTTAGTAACTAATTAGTCATTTTGTAGTAGTGTTCAAGGCTCAAAACTCCCTCCTTGAGCTCCTCAACTTTGTAATCACCCTTCCCTATCCTTTTTGAACTACGCACTGCGTAGTCTAAATCCTGAGTCCTAACCTTGACCTTTGGAGCTGCACATTGCACTATCCCAAATCCAGTCTATTAGATGGACACCTAGTCCTAGCTCAGGCAGTGATATTTATGAAGCATGTTATAATAGGATTTTATTCGAATTTTTTCATCTCGAAATGAGTGGTTTATAGTTACAGGTATAATATCATGTCATGATAGGATGATGATGAAGGGGAAGAACAAGGAGCCCATGCTAGAAGACAACTATGCAGCTACAAAGACAAGATGATAATTTAACAACAAGAAGAAAGGACATCAAATTATGGCAGTAACTAAAGATAAATACCATAGTAAGGACTCCTTACTTTCAATCGTTATGGAGGAGGAAGCATAACAATGTGTGCCATATTTCAAGAAGACGCAAGGATAGAAGTAGAAAGAATGGCTTGACATTTCCATATCATTATGGCAAACATGTCATGAAGTTCATTTCATGTCTTTTGAAGGTGTCATTTACAAATGTTATATGAGTTATCATTTGCCACACCATTTGTGGATATGATTATGTAATTTTCAATATATGAGGAATGCAATGTAAAGTGGAAGTCCAAGAGTCATCTATAGAATGTGAAAAGTCACAAAGGAGTCAAAAGGTCATATGGAATTCAAAGAGACATGAGGGTAGTCCAAGAGTCACAAGGGAGGTGAAGAGTCACTCATTTTTTTATATATACCCACTCATAGCCCATGCAAAGGAATTTTTACTTTGACTCCTCCTACTAGGCATTAGAGAGGAAGATGCTTCTTTTGGCAGAGCAAGTGGATGCTCTAATGCTCCACAGTTCGGGCTATTGATGTTCATTGTACCAATGTACCTTGGAAATTTTTCTTAATACTTGTAGCTCGTTGATCCAACACACTTTCATGTGTATGTCACAAATGTTGTACGAATATTCTTTGAATGTTTGCAATATATGTTGTTTTCATCTATACTAAAAAAACTAAGCTATTTCAGTGGCTTTGGTGCTTTTCTTGTTGAAGGTGTATTGTATTTATTTTAACGATAGTTTCTTCTATGTGAACTATTTCACTATTTTATCAACACTTCATTCATATATATATATATATGCTCATGTGTTTTTACCAGATTAATACTATTACTCTTATTTTGAAGTTTCACTTTATTTCCCCTTTCGGTGAAAGAAACTTGATACATTCTGCAACTAAACATTCCACAAGGCATACCCACTTATTCATTCAAAATTACATGCACATTACACTCTCATGTTGAGAATTGTAGATAAGGAAAATATCTAAGAAAAATGGTAGTTGGGCGATATTTCTAGAAGGGCTCCTACACCAAATGGTGCGAATTCCAATTGGAAATTTTCATCGGGGATACCCCAGTTCATGTTGGCGGTATCCAAAATCGTTAACAAAAAAATAGGTGCAATAAGTGGTGCCATATTGGAAGAAAAACTTGATGATATTGTGGAAGCATAACTTGGTATTAATTAGGAACCCAAAATGAAGTTATTTTTGATGTCATGCGAGAAACAATACAAGAAACACTTTTGGGAGAAAAATTGGAAGTACAAATGAGCACAATAGTGGAAGAAAGAATGGAAGAAACAACTTATGGCTCTATTCCTAGTGATATGACTGGCACTATTCCCAGCACTATTCACAGTACAAATCAGGGCACTGATGTGAACATTCATTTTTTTGTTGTATATTACGTTGCTTCTTCAACCAATTCACACACTCAGAAACACTAGATTATGACGTTATTTGAGACATTAATGATCTATTTTTTTGTAGGTATATTCTCCATCTGAAGGACCTTGATTTTTTTATTGCATGTATTATAGGTACTAGTTCCTTCAGTGGTAGTTGAATTGTTGTTAATAATTGATGTGATTAATAGTGCAGTAGGGGGGACTCAAGTGACTAAGAAAGCAAGGCTCAAGTTATTCAAACAAGGCATCTAAAAGGTCTCATAGGTTTTATAGGAGTCATCAACATGCTGAGAGTTGGAGGGAATAATACAAACAAGAGAGGTTACATCAAGAGGTGAGGGAACATTCAAGCCAAATAATTATCTGCTTATCATGGAAATTAAACACGTGGTGACAAAATTATTGAAGGGTGTGCAGAATACACCAATGGGTACAAACCTTTAAAAAAAAACTGATATGGGGGTAATAATTGGGCTAATTAAGAAAAATTATGGTAGAGAGAATGTCCATAGAAGGGTAATTGAAAAACACAGGTATATGAAAGAAAGGAAAACAAAAGGTATCACCTTAATGGATAGAAGAGACCAAATATTAACAAATCTCAAGTAATTAAAACAAACTTGAAAATTTTTCCCATTTCCGATGGTGTCTAGACTTCTGAGGTAGCCCCTGACAACTGCAAATTCTCTGCATAGGTTGGGATGTCTCTTGATCCCCTAGAAGATAATTTCTCAAGTTTACCTTATCGTCAAAATGGAGAAGCCAATTGCATGACCCTCTGATATTGCAAAAGCGAGCATTCATAGAGAATCCATTACAAATACCCTCGTCTCTCAAAATAGCTAATACATCAATTTAATATATGGACACATATTTTTTATGGGAGCAATTGGAAAAATGCGCCCATGGAAATTTCTCCCAAGAATACCTGTGAGAAAGTTAAATACAAACCTTGAATTTAAACTAAGATAAACTTATGTCACATGGAGATACTATCAAATCTGGACATTAAAACCATTGATTCTCAACTTCTCAGTGTTCATCAGAAAGCGAGGTGTTGGTATTGCAAGAGGCGGGTGAATCCATATAAATTTCAAGGATGGGTCATGCATATTTAAAAAAAATCCTCCGATGCATGATTCATTTTCTTGGCTGCAACCACGACACCCACTAACCTGACCCTTTGTAAATGATTTCCTAGCCTTATGTTTCCAATTATTATGTTAACAAAAGTGTGGTGAGGTTAGATTCACATAGGATTAATTAAAATCATTTTGTTACTTAAGGTATAGTTATCGAGCCTTTAAAGCCATTTATTTCAATGTTAGCTACATTAAGGAGGGAGGGTAGATTAAATAGGTGATTTTCTTTTATATTTTGGCCTCTCGGGTTATGAAGGAAATACTTGGAGAGAAATTTCCTTAACAAGCATGGGATATAATGGAAATTTAGGGTTTCCCCTATTTATGTTTATGGGCAGGATCCCCGAGAACAAAAATATTTCATTAATTATCCGAATATTTTTTTGGATTTTATGGAATTCCTTCTTCTAATTACTATTCTATTATCCAATACCCTAATTTTCAAAAAAGGAAATTCAGTAGTCAAAATAATTACAGGTTGGGTATCTATAATAGAATAAGACTTACATAATAGTGTGTGTATTTATAATAATAAAAAAATAAATCTCAATTTTTCCTAAAATACAAACTTGATAAAATTGATCTTGTAAGTACTCCCATGCCATATTCTAATGCATAGAGTTAAATCAACCACCATTAGGGATAAAAAGATTGTGTGTCCACCAATTCTCTTTTGTGTAGCATGACGTAGTTTCAATGATGGAAAATAAGCACAAGCTAAGGCTAATATCTCAACAACTTTCAATGTTTGGAAGGGGAGTGTCCACATACATGATTCCCTGAAAGTTGTCATTAAGGATTAAAGTTTCCACATACAAGTCTAGATGGCCCTATGAAATTGAAATTTTGAAGGATTAAGAAATACAGGAAAGGGACATTAACTATGGTCAAACATTTTTATGATCATAGGTAGCTCCTAACATAGTGAAAAATAAGAAAATGATAAGGAAGGAAAATAAGTTGTAGCCGAGGAAATAATTGAGAAAGAAATGTTAGAAAAAGAAGTTGAAGCACTAAGGCTTGAATCGGAAGCAACCGTAGCAGTGGGAATATTTCTGTAGAACCCTTTGTATATAACATTTAGCATTATGGGTTCCACGGAAATTATTTTGAGCAAATTCGTTAAGGTGAATTTTATCAAGAAAAAGGTATCACAATATAATTGGTAAAATATTTACTTTTAAAGGAGGCATCCAATTTCTCCTGTAGGAAAAAATTATTTATGTCAATTATATTATCACAAATTATTTTAATGATTCTCTTCAAATTGTCCCTATCTACATGAAATTTAAGCAATATTAAGATTAAGCTATGTAATCTCTTATTGAAATCCTATATATATATATATATATATATATATATATATATATATATATATATATATATATATATATATATATACTTACTTTAAAATACTAATAAAGTATCTAATCTCTTTTTTAAATCTCAACCTTTATTAGAACCCAAATGATCAGTATTATGGGTTTTATAAAAATTATTTTGAGAAAATTCGTCAAAGTGATTTTTATGAGTAAAAGGGTTTTGGTTTGGAGTGGGTGAAATGTTGCTTTTTAGATGAGGCCTCCAATGTCCCTTGTAGGAAGTACCTTCTCCTAAATATTTTTTTTAAATCAATTATATTGTCACAACTGTTCTTAATAATTCTTTGTAAATTTCCCATATCGACAATGATTTTTCTCTCTCCATCAATAGTTTTAATTGTTTTCAATCATCTTCTTTATATTTGGAATTAATTTTATATATTTTACACTTCATAACAATGTTGAATTTTTTTAATTTTCTATTAAAGTCTCCCTGATACTTGAGCATTATTTATCTTTCTATTATATATATTTTACACTTCATAACAATGTTGAATTTTTTTAATTTTCTATTAAAGTCTCCTTATACTTGAGCATTATTTATCTTTCTATTAGTCTCCTCAAAAGTACCGAATAAGTTAGTTTTTATTTCTTTTTTTACAAATATGGAAGTGGATAATTGGAGAGAAATACTATAAAATATTAATAATATGTTAAATTTTGGTCTTGAATTCAAGTATATTAGTCTCTATTAAGTATCCCATAATAAGTATTTGGTCATACCTCATACCTTATAGGTTCTCTATTTGTTTTATGCAGCTTATGGTACATGTGTTTTGGTGTTTCTAAAGTTAAGAGAATATTATTGATATTAAGGGTTTGTCTTTCATGTCTTCTATCTTTGATTTATTTATGTGCCTAAATTTAATAAAACTTTAACCTAATAGTTGTAAAATGACAATGACATTTCATAATTGTGGTCATAATATCTATCCATATAATTATCACAAAATCTAAGGTCATTTTATATTTGTTGTTTCAAATCCTATTTACACTAAAGAGATGTATTATAGAGTAAGATGTTTCTAATTTTACTCTTAATAAGTCCCATTGATCCCCAGGTGCGCAAACAATACCAAACTTTAAGTCCCGTTAATAATACATCTTACCCTATAATTCATCTCTTAATACGATCTTATTCTCCATACTTCAATGGGACTTAAAGTTTGGTATTGTTTGCGCACCTGGGGATCACTTAGAGAATAACTCATATGAGAATGATGGTATAAAGGATTACGCTTGAAATTAATATATATAAATATCTAGCTGGAAAGCACCCAGTTTTACATTATTGAAGACGTTATCCTAAGACATAGAATTATTTCCTTTTTTCGGGCTTATCATAATCCTTGAGTATTGGAAACGTAGATAATATAAATATAAATATATTTAAACACAAAAGTTTTTAAATTTAATCTAAATTTTTTATTTCATACGTTTTATCAATAATATTATATATAAATTTATTAAATTTATTTAGAAACAAATAATATTATTAATAACTACCATAAAAACACCTTAATTTTATTTTTATTTGATATTAAAAATGAAAAAAATTCAAAATATAAATCTTTATTTTTACACTCAAAAAATGGTTTATCTTAAGAGATTAAATTTAGTTTGGGTGATTAAGAGGAATACTTATTTATTTTATTTTTATTTCTTCTAACTAGAGAAAAAGACAAGTAGGGATGCAATTTTAGAGAATTATATGGTTTTTTTGTTTTTTTAAAAAAAAAAATTAAAATTAAAATATCATTATATCTTAATAACTATTAACTACTATATAAATTCATAAATATAAAGTAATAATAATAATAATAGTTAAATAATATAAAATTTAATTATTATTTAAATTAATAAATATAAAAAAATAAAAATAAAATAATAACTGATTTATATTAAATTTAACTGAATTTTTTTTCAGTTTGTATTTGTACTTTTATTTTTAAAAAATAACACAAAAATAGCATTACATTCCCTATGCATATGACCATTAACATAAATTAAAATAAAATAAAAAATATTAAACCTTAACTAATCTAAAAGTTAAAATATGTTTGCAAATGTTTTACTGTAATATTATACAGTTAAAGACTAATTGAGTAATTTCGAAAATAATAACCAACATTCTGCCGTGACAGGGGCTAACAAATCTACAATTAAAAATAGGTATGCTAAGATATGTTTACAATTGCTTTAGTATAAATTCGAACAATACTCTCTGCCATGAGACTCGCGAAGTTATTGGAGTTGAATATTTTAACTCAATGCTTTCCCCACCCAGTTATTCAACTTTTTGTTAAAGTCGGACCCAGGACTAATTGATATAGAGGTTGTCTAACATCTAATGGGAATGTGGGCATGTAAGTGCATTTTTTACCTTTTTAATTTTAATATATATGTTTTTAATGCTTTAACATTTAATTATTATTTGGTATTGAAGATGAGTGATAATGGTTAATATCACTTTTACTATGCCGAAGGCGTTTTTTTATAAGATTGGGTGGGCAAATACTGTTCACTTCACCTAATCAGAAACATTCCTCATCGCCCTTCTAACCAATTATATATTGACATTTAGATAAGTTTAATTCGTCTTGCCATACTTGATTTCTCCATCGTTCTCTCCTGGATTTGCACTCACATAGGACGTCTGACGTCTGTCTCACAAGAAGGATAACTGCCTCCTGCAAAGCTTATTTGACACTTTCAAGCCCTGCCACATCGCTCCATTTTATGTTAGGCTTCTGGTGAATAACATCTGACATCTGTCTGATAGGAAATGTAACTTCCTCTTTTGTTTATCCACCTCTGTTGAAGCTTGGCTCTTTGGTCACCTCTTGCAAGCACCCTATTTGAACTGGAAATAACCATTCCAGCTGTCTATGTGCATCCTGAAATTCTTGGGACTGTCAGGTTCGGACCATCTCCAATAACCATTCAATGGTTTTCCCGCCATTGTTGTAGCCCAATTCTCTAGTGAGCTCTATCATGCCTCTAGATCCCTCTTGTGTAGGCAATAAAAAATCGATGGTGGATCCTAGAGATTTGAAATCCAAAGCTCTGGTAATATTATCTTTCTTTGCAAGCATGGGGAATTTGAAGTCTAGGGGCCCTCGTGAGCGCCTCTTGCTTCATTTATTTTTCTTTGTCGGGTTTTTTGGTCGTCATCTGGGGCACTTGAAGTCTAGGGGCCCTCGTGGGCGCCTCCTGCTCCATTTCTTCTTCTTTGTTGGGTTTTGTGGTCATTATCTTCATTTTTTTTGGAGTGTAGGCGAGCAGAGCTTCTCTCTGGAGCAAGACTACCAGTCACTTTCCTTTTAGTGGGGGCCATCTGATTTGGGTGGATGGGGATTTAATTTCAATTGAATTTCACATAGAGTAGTCAAATTTGGCAAGAGATGCTTCTGAGCCTAGTAGCCAAATTTGGCAAGAGATGCTTCTGAGCCTAGTGTTATATTCAAATGAGGATCTTTTTCTCAAGTGTTTTCCTTTTTTCCAAATTTATTTTCTTTTTCATTATTGGCAAAGAGCTCCATGATTTTTTTATTTGATCCAATTTATGAGGGAGTTCATGAATCCATTTTGGATGCTTCTTGAGTGTAAAGGGTTTCCTTTCCTTCATTTTCTCTCTTCATATTTGTCATTTGTTGATTCTTATCCCACCTTCATACTTTCTCCACTTCTCAAATGTCATATAGTAAAACATAGGATGAGAAGGGAGTGTGAAGAGGAAGGATATCATCGTTACTATGCCATTATTTTGGGACAATTATGTTAGTGTAAATTTATTTTTAAATTTAACCTCCTATCACATTCTTTAAAAGATATATAGAAACTAAAGTTTCCATATATTTGACTTAATTATTGTTTTCCACACTCCCCGATGTTAATTTGCACCTCTCGGTGCAAATGCTAGTATAACTAATATGGTGAGTAGGGTGTGTTGAACTTGACTTAAGAAGTTTGCAGATTTCCAAATATTTTTATGTTGAAAGGCATTTTTTTTTTTTTTCCGGTTTGGGGTCAGAAAAGACTGTTCACCCCAACTAATAGGAATCCTTCATTTTTATCATTTTAGATAATTGAAATATCGCACATCATCTGACATGTTGGCTCTTTGAATGCGTTTTTGCAGTACATATGCTTATTTTCACAGAGAGAAAGGCATCCCCTGGTAGCTATAGTGCAGTACAGAGGCCCATTTGTGTAGAGAAGGCATTCCTCGGTAGGCATGGTGATTTCAATGTTGATGAACTTGATTAACCTTCATCTTCAACCACGCATTATTCATCCTAACCTTTAGCCAACACCGCCTTGTTTCTAACATCAACGCCTAGTCAAGGAGTGTTCAACATTAAAGTCCCTAGAGCTATAGGAGTTACCATTTTGCTCCAGCCAAAGTTGAATATCTCTTGGCAAAAAGGCTTTGATCCCCTCAAATTTTTTCTGTTAGGTTAATGGATTCAATTCATCAGCCATTCAACTGAGGGATCCAATTCATTAGCTAGTCAAAAGGATGATTCAACACAACATGCCCAAGCCAAAGGCATCAGTGACGACACCTAGCCAAAGCTAGAGGTAGGAATCTCACTCTTAATCTCGAGTAAATATGTTGATAGCTTCTGTGCATCACTGGATGTTTGACATCAATTCGAAGCCTAAAATCAGTTCTAGGCTAGCACTGTGGCGTTTGCTGAGACATTTGGTGAGAAGCTCCCAATTCCCAAGATCATTACCCTCGGAGGCAAGTCTAATGGAAAAATATCTGTACTAGAAGATATATTGGGATTCAGATTCAGTGATAGAGAAGTTGAAATGGGAACGTGAAGGTCATTGATGTTGCAAATGGTGCATGACCCTTCAGCTCTAGAATCTCGTTGTTGGTTTCAAGATGAGGATTCTGATGACTATGAAGCTCCAATTGAATTGTCTTATGTTATTTTTAATGTCATCAGAAGAAGAAAATATGGGCATTTGAAGAAATCTGACTTGTTGTCTCTGCGAAGCCTATTGTGATGCCGGCAGAGTATTCCTACTGCCCAAAGTTGACAATCATTGATACCCTTGGATTCATTCTCAAGGAAAAGAAGGGTCAACCAGAAAGTACACCAGATGATATTTTAGCTATGGTAAAGGCATTGGCAGCAACCACCCACCATTTAATTCTATTCCTTCAACAAAGTAGTGTGGAGTGGGGCTCTTCACTTTGGTTGGACACAATTCGTTCAGTTTATCCTACCTTGATGCTCACTATTGTTGTTGTTTCTAAATTTGAACTTGCAATCAAGCGCAAAAGAATTGAAGAGCCCTTTGATTGTGAGAGAAGCACCACCGCTCGGGCTAGAGGCTATATTGCTCTTCATGCTGCTTTGAGGTAGGCCTATGACCAGTTCATCCAAAATTTGACAAATAAATGCAAGGAGCTTGAGCGGGATCATTTGGATTCGGTGACAAGTCCTTATTCTTGGGTTTATAAGCCAAAATACAACATGGGAAATGGATTTTTTGGATTTGGAGCATCAACCACAGGATACAGGTTCAATCGTTCATCTACTCCAATGTTTACGGACCTTTTTGAAGATCTAGGATGTCCCCAAGAAGAGGGATTGGATGAGGAACATGATATGTTGCTCTGTTAGGGCACCTGCAAGCAACACCAAATAGAGGGTCTAATTTAAGAGATCCACTTAGAGAAATTCAAATGGTTGTCCCTGAGACACCTTCTTCGGATCAATTAAGTAGTGAGATCGGTTCAACAAAGAAAAAGGAATATGGAATTTCCAATGGGTTTATTGGAGCTGAATTGAGAGGGCAGAAGAGGCAAATGCCATTGGTATATAATTCTCACTTAACACTAACTTTTGGGAAGGTAAATCCTCTCTGCGGACAGAGACGATCCCTCTAGCCCTAGAGTGGGTCTAGCAGCAAAGGGACAAGCTAAAGTGTAGGTTCCTAATTAATGAATGAAAAGGACGGGGTAGATTGACCTACCTGGAGTCCAACACTATTGCCATTGTAGTGGTGGTGGCCTCTTGATCTCTGTCTCGATGGGTCACAGTCCTTCTGCAACAGTGCTCAGATACCTAGACAAAGATCATCAAACAAGTGCAGCATACACTACAATGGTTTCATTCATAATCAACTAACGAGTCAAGGAAGGTTAAGCATATTGCATCAAATAAACCATATTAACACAAGATGGGAACAAGACAATATTCATGTATATATATATATATATAGAAGAAAGAGTTACAACCGGAGCCTTAACGTCACAGCCTCCTCCAGCGGGGTTCAGTCGAAGCGCGTCTCGAAGGATCGTTGGGGAATTCGCATGAGGTGAGGACACATGCCTAAGCTCTCTCGACAAAGGTCTCTTTCCATTCTATCTTTCTAGCGAAATGTTCAGGAATTCTCTTCAGCCTTTCAGCTGTAATGGTTTAGCTAGTGTATCAATGAGAGATAGCTTTATTTATAGAGGGAGAGGAGGAGGTTGGGATCCCTACAATGGTGGAATGGAGGCCTTATCCTTTGGGAGGTTTCCCTAAAAGGTGGAAACAAGAGGACAAAGGAGGGGGACTGTGGTTATTCAGTCGAACCACTCCAACTGACTCGCCCACGAAGTTGTTAGGATAGAAAATTCACCTCTATATTTAAAAATCATTCCATAAACAGGTTGGCGTAGGTAGCTCACTGGGACAGAGCGTCAGTTAGCGTGAGACCCATTGTTAATCTTCCTCATTGGCATGAAGGCATAATGATCTACTAGTGCCAAGGCAAAAACATGTGTTTTTGATGGTCTGGTCAAGAAATTGTCAACATAATGAATGTTTTCCTCATGGCAAGGGATGCAATGATGGTCTTTGCAAGGCATGACACTTCTTAATAGTCACAGGAATGATCCTCCAATGTGCGGGATGGGAATTGCAGGGACAGTGACAAAATGCTATGTAACAGATGCACCCTAAAGCATGAGGTCCGAGAGAGAGGGAGGGGTGAAATGCTTTATGAGAATGCATTTGAACCAAACACCACTGTCGGAAGACTTGCAAGTACAGATACAACTGATATCTCTGATACATGAACATGTGGCATGGGCGCAACCATCCATAATAGAGTACATATATAAACTGAGATCTGGGGTATGGACGCATTCATTCAGTAATAAGGATCAAAAAATAGACTCAGGTATGGTCGCAATCATCCAATCAAAAGAGTCATGCAAAAAATCATGATAAACCATAATATCCCACAGCATGGATCTTATCAGAAAAAACCCAGGGCCTTGCATTCCATCTCAGTCCGAAAAAGTAAAAATTAAAGCATGCGAATATGTGAGCTAAAGTCAAACATGCCAGAAAGTCACTTGATTACCAGCCAATTATGAAAGCTATTAACAGGCGCGAGAGTAACCACCAATAATGACAATGTCTCTCAAGGTACAACATGTACAATCCACGGAATTTGAACATTGATCTGGTGTCGAACACCTGTATAATCACTCAATCGAAGGCCAATAATGTGGACCTGTCTTCGAATGCGAAGAACTTGCCATTGAGGCATGCAAGCTCCAAGGTACCGGAAGGGAGTCTCTAGATCAACTTCCTGGATAATGAGCTAGGGTCGACAAGAAGTGACCCGATCGAAGGAGGGCCATAATGTTTCCCACATCATCGACATGAGATAGATGAACATGATGATAGTGAATCAGGACCGAACAGAGGATCAGAGGAAGGTTGAAAACTGCAGAGGTAGACTTCTCTTGAACATATCAGCAACACGACTGTGGATTTGGCAGTATTTGACATCAAGGGATCTGAGGTCATGATGACGTGGAAAAGAGTAGATGAGAGGTCAAAACAGATTACCGAAACCCATGGAAGAAAAAATGACAAAATGAGATGTCCACAACCCGAAACGAATGTAGATGAGTGTCATGTTCAAGAGCGACATACTGCCAACACAACTAAAAACTAGTTCCATTTTCCCCCACCATTTCTGGAGAGTACCCCAATTATTTTTTAAAAACAAGCTTGAAGGGGATAGCATATGCTTGTGATGTATGTTTGTCCTTTGGACAAATCCATCCTAGTACATTTTACAAGCCCTAGGAAGGAGGAACTCGGCTAATGTCATGGTGACGATTGCCGATGTCATCAAGCTTTAACGAGTCTGATAAAGGAAGAACTCGAAATCTTTTCATGTTTAGAGAGTTTGAAAAGAAGTGGAAAAGAAAACTCCAGCATTTCCCTTTTCGTAAATAGTCCCTTAGATCCAAAAAAATAGAAAACAATATCTGAAAGAACCTCTTAGTCGCGATAGGCTAAGGTATTCCTTTTTCGTAAATAATCTATCCCAGCCCGAAAAAGGGGTAAACATATACTGGGTAGATATCATTTCACAGCCATTTAACGAGTTCAAAACGACAAGAGTCTTGACAATATTTTCAATTTTAGAGAGTCAGAAAAGATCTGAAAGATGACTTCAATAGTGAATTTTTCGTGTTTTTACCGAGTTCGAAAAAGTATAAAATACAACTCGTTACTTCATCGTTATCTCATTAAAAACCTGTCGCTGCACAAGAGACAAATGTAAAACCCATTTCTCGAAATAAGATAGTGAAATAATCAAAAAAATGTCTTAAAACCTAATTAAGGTTTCGAAAAGTTATAAAATGTCAAAAATGGTAAAAAATAATTACTTTTCACATTTACCTCTTGTGGAGCAATAGTTACCGTTTTTACAATGTGATTTTGCGGTGGCGATAGCAAGAAATCCAGCAAACCAATCTCGAATCCGTTAGTTTCAGGTAAGAGCCGACATCCTTCCCTGCATTTTTATTCCTCTTTCATTACCTGCAACCCCAAATTTGGAATTATGTGGGGGAATTTGTAAAAAATAGGGCACAGTGTTTGGCGCGAGTATCGGGCACGGACTCATACCAATCCCAAATTTCTGAACTGGAGCGCGCCCATTGGCACGACTATTCCTAAAAAAGTTGCGCAAAACACGCAAACCATTTTAGCTTATGAATGCAAGTAAGTAATCCCAATTTCACAAATAAAAAGCTCTTAATTCAACTAATGAGTTTCATATTAACATGTTTGCAGGTGTGAAGCAGCAAAATGGTGATCGAATGGAAAGAACGGGAACACAGTGAAGAAGACTAGCTTGCCATGGAAAATGAAAGATGCATGGAAGCTCTCAGAGACTATGGACTGAAAATATTCTTCATGACACCATGCCTTAGAGCTCAACCGGAGATGCTACAATACTTAATCAGTATCTGGGATGAGGATTAGGAAAAATTTATTCTTCGTGATCAAGAACTCGAGACTAATGTTTCAGACATTTATTGCATAACATGACTGTCATGGAGGGGGGCAACACCAGTCCTGACCAACAGCCAGCCCATCATGGAGAACATGAACATGGTGATCGACAAGGTGTGTTGAGGGGCACAGAAAGGGTCAGGAAGCAGGGAAGTGGATATCTAGAATATCTCGGACTTGGCACTAAACTTAGTGTTACACAGCATCAAACGAGCTGTGGGATCACAGGCACTGCACGAAGAGACAAAAACATACCTACTTCTTGTAGTAGACTATCTGACACCGACCCTCTACAACTGGGCAGAGGCAGTGACAATGTGAAACGTCAACTGATGAAATGCAAGAAGACCAAACTAAATCAATTCAGATATGGATCTATCCTGGTATCGTTCTTCTTGGAATGACTACCAATCTTTCAGCGACAATAAGTTATAGTCCCAACACTAGCAGCAAAGGAGCCACGGATGGCCCGTTGGGCAGTGCTGATGCCAAGGTTAGGGGGCGGTCAACAGATGTCCTGGAGACCAGAGTTCTTCAATTGGCTCCACTGACATCTGATTGTTGTGGAGGATTAGCCCTACACTAGCATAGATTTCACTGGTGATCCCGACCTCCCACTCCCAAAAGGAGAGGATTGGGATGAAGCACTTGGTAAGTCTCATTTTTTATTTTCATGAGTATTATGATTTTTTTTGTTATGTATGTTCTAAGATTAAATCCATTTATTTGCAGATGTTGGCCTAGAAAAACCTGCAGGTATGTCTCTGATAGCGAGGCGAGTTCCTCGCGCCTTTGATATTTCCCCTCATGGTGAGGGAGGCGAGGAGGAGGAAATTGTGCGCAACCTGGAGGGAATCTCTCATGGGGTCCTAGACTATGCACGATTTGAAGATGTTCCTCGTGCATACGAGACACACACTGTAGGGGTGTCAAACCGAGTTCACCACTTGCTGAGGCGGCTTTTATAGGAAGTTACATGCTATCATGAGCATCACGTTGATTAGACACCTAGGTTTTATTTCTACATATTTTTGAGAGACATGAAGTCTCAGGATGTAACAGAAACACACATATTTTTTGAACTTGTGATGCACACTGATGCAAACATTTGATATATATATATATATATATATATATATATATATATATATATATATATGGATATTTTCATGTGATGATGATTTTACAAATTACGCAAATGTCTATCTAATACAATGTTAGCCACTGTATCAGTTAATGCATTCATTTCCTAGGAATATGTTGATATGTGATATAATCAAAATGTCTTTCCAGCAAACGAACACGTAAATACAACCTTAAAATGTGAGGGTTTATAACTGAATAATTTCCATTAAGTTGAAGAACGATAAGTTATGAGTCTAGATTTACAACCAATGCACGAATGCCAAGGGTAATTGCCTTGGTTAATGCTTCAATGACAGCACTATACTCAGGGACATTATTTGTAGTTCCTCCGAGACAAATACCTTGAAGATCTATCAACTCACCGACAGGATCATAAATCACCTAAGTTGCTGAAGACAGGTTCCGGGTACTGCGAGAAGCACCATCTTCGAAACCAAAATAAGGGGTAATAGACATCTGCACAATAAGCAAGAAAATGCTTGCAAAGTACACCAAGCCAAAAATGTACAAAAATGAAAAGAACACCTATGTACACAAAACATGCAAAAATGACTCATGCATAATATTTTTTAAGATACAACTCATTTTTGGGCTGATCCAGAGCATGACCTTCGTAGTCAATGAGCTCATAGGCCCCATTCCATAAGACATGTTTAACAATGAAGGGCCCATGCCACATGGGTTGAAATTTTCCTTCCCCCAGCTTATCATGAGCTTGGTTGTACTGGAGGACAAGGTCTCCTTCTATGAAGGAGCAAGGGGAAACCGACTAGTCAAAATGAGCTTTGACCCGCTTCTTCTGTGCCTCGATGACCAAAGCAACAAAGTGGCGAGTTTCATCTAGCCTTCTAAGTAGATGAGACACTCTTATTTTGGAGAAGTGTTTCGCAGCAATTCAATAGCCAATTTGAGTGAAGGTATTTCACACTCAATCGGAAGGGTAGCTTCTAGACCATAAACAAGCTGAAATGGAGTGAATCTGGTCGCATACTTAACCGAGGTTCGGTATGCCAAAAGAGCTGAAAATAACATGAGATTCCAGTTAGATTTGTGCATCCCAATCGTACGTTGAAGCATGGTGACAAGAACTTTATTCACAGCTTAACCTTGGCCATTGGCCTGAGGATAGTATGACATTGAGCTGTTGTGACGTAGACCCAACTTGCGTAGTGCCCCACTTTGGTTGATGAACACTGATCCTTCATACTTTATGCTTTGAGGACCTTAGGTTGAGGATCCAGACACATGACTCTAATATTAGTGGATTTGATGGGTATGTACGTTCTTTATTGATACTTTGATGATGACATCATTGTTGGATATGCATGTTCTTGATTGATATCATGATGATGATAGATTTTTCAGGATATATATGGTTTATATTGATGTTACGAGGATGATGCCTTTGATGGATATGTTAAATTACCATTGATGTTATGAGTATGATAAACATGATGGATGTGTACCATAGGTTAGCTATTTACATTAGTTCTGATTCAAATAAACAATGATGTGAAGGAATAGGTTGTGTTGATGTTTCTATTGTGATAATGACTAACACTGAGAAACTTTGTTACTGATGATTATTGAGTATGACAGGAAACCACCAGAGGCACTCGCATATGATGAGCTAATAACATCTGGTTTGATAGAAATAAATATATTGTATTTGAACTTCTAAGTTTAGTGTGAAACTTGTTATATATTTACATATACTTTGATGATATGTCATTGGTTGCAAGAACATGTTAATTGCTTGGCCAAATGACTCACATATGGGTGATGGGGTTGTACAATTAGATGGAACTTCATGGGAGGGGTGGGACAGTGTCCCTGATCTCACCTACTAGCACTCCCACCATGACTTAGGCTGGAAAGGTCGAAACACCTTCCCCTTGAAGATTATGATGTCGTGGGGGCAAGTCCCAAATTGGGTTCACTCACAAGGATTTCTGGGGGGCGCGCATCAAGACGGACTCCTTGATCCCTAGCACCATTAGTCTCACTATAGCAGGCGACATACAAGATGATAAGGGTCTCTGTAGTTGCACATATAATTTCCCCTCATAACCACTGGATGCTTGAAGGGCAAGTGGTGTGGCACCCTTGGAATTTCAAGAGAAATTCTTGAAGGGCATGACCGACTTGGCACCCTTGGCATCAAAAATAAATTCTTAGGCATGGCACCCTTGGAACTTTGAATGGAAGTTCTTGAAGGGCATGACTAAACTCGACCCTCGACATCATTAAAGGAACTAATAAATATAATCAATATATGAAATCCAACTAATTCATAACAAATGATATATGAGGTTAGAACCAAAAGAATTAAATCAAGAATAGAACTTAGAGTAAGAGAGGAATAGGAAGAGATAAATTAATTACCATGATAACTCTACCCTTTCCATGTTAAAACAAAATATTAAATGGATAATGTATATAAGTAACTTAATTGGGCAAAAATGGGAAAAGAGGGACATAGAGTTAAGTATAAAGATTGATTAAAAACTTCATTAAGAGAAGAGGGTGGTGAATTATAATAATATTAATAAATTAAAATTTAAGAAATTAGAGAACTTCAATGTGGCAAGAGCCAACATAAGAATATTCATCATAAATGCAAATTAAGGTAGTTTAGGTGACCAAATCTGAGACTTATCAATTAACTGCAGTAATAAACACAAATTAAGGAGTAGAAAAGGAGAATCAAGAGACAACTAGGAGAAGAAATAGGAAGTCTTGTTGGGTTGAGGAAAATTACTATTTTAAATGAATAATTAAGTAAATTATTTTGGAGAGTCTTGATAGAAGGATGACACATGGGTGGGTGAATAATCAAATTTTGGGTTACTAAATTTTTTTTTTATTTATGCATGAAGTTCCAAGTGTCACCTATGAAACATTCTATAAAAGAAAGGGAAAGGGAAGGGGAAAATGACTTTTTTGGGTTTTATCCTATTGTTGGATGGAGGAGATAATGTCAAATTTGAGTGGTTATGAGCTATAGTTGAGTTTGGTGAGATAGAGTTTTATAGAGAGGGGACTCTTGAGCCAAGAGAGGCTCACCTCTATCAGCTAGCATTTTCCTTTGTTGTACAACCCCATTGCAGCTCGGGGGTTCGTGGGGAAGGAGAGTACCCAAGGAGTAGGCTGGGAGGTTAACCGGTGAGTCACTACATTCGGCGGCTTGGAGGTAGACGACATCAAAGGAGCTCGCAAAGCAGCAAGTCTAGTTTGGCTCTCATCTCATGGTGTACAGTACATGTTTAGTTATATTGCTTTTATTTATGATGATTTCATTGTGCCTAGAATTCACAAGTTAAATGGATGTATGCGTATGAAGTCTAATTTTATGAACTTGGGTATAACTGATACAAATTCGTGTGTTCAGCTTTGTATGCTTATGGTATAAATAGTTTAATTTTACTGAGTTTTCAGAAACTTGTATGATTATGGTTTAAAATTTCTGTCACTGCGTTGTAAACAAAAAAAAAAAAAGGTTAAAGCCTAGCGTTCATCTGGTAAAATATAGATTTGAGTCTCTACACTTGGTATCAGAGCAAAGGTTCCACCTCTAGGACCTATAGGCCCATAAAGTATTAAGGTTCCTCGTAAATTTTTGAGCCATGAGTTTTGTAGTCTTTGTGGACTTAGAAGGTTGGCATTTGAAAAGAAGCCACAAAATGCCTTATCCTTTCCTACTCATACAACTATATTTGTTAGATTATTGCAATCTACATTGGTGCACATCTATTGGTGCAGACAAGAATGTTAAAGGGGCTTTAAGTTTTGTCTTTGACTGTCCACTATGACATTGGGTGGCACTTAGTATCATGGTTTGAGTTTAAGATTGAAATGGGTAAAGATAAAGTTTGAGAAACTTGTCAGTGTAAAAGGTCCCATAAGATTCATCATTAACATGAAAAGAAGAAATAAGCAATTTCTGAAATTTCAAATGTGATAAAACTTGTCAAAGTGACTAAATGGTTGATACAAGTTTACTTTATTGATTTTCGTTTCTTCTTTTATTTCCTTAACATTTTAAATTTGCTACAAATCTAAAACTGTTGAATACTCCTTGAAGACCTGCTAATTGCTCTTTTACTATCCCTGTTGATTCTCCGCAAAGTGGAATTTTCCCTTTTATTGCTGGTCTTATGCTTCAATCCGTCTTTAAATCTGAAAATAATCTTTATTCTCATCTTCCTTGGAATACTCTGCCTACTCGTTTAACTCACATCTCATCTTTTCACTGCTTATATTTGCCTTGAAATTTGGGATTTATGTCATTTGTCTTTGACTAAAATTGCCATAGTCATGCAAATAGTGTCCCTCATAAAATAAACCTTTTCAATATGAATGTTCTAAATTTCAAGAATTCTAAAAGTTTTTTTTTATCACATTTCTCATGATTTGAAAAGTTGATGAAGAAATCAGGTCCACCATCAATCTAAATTATTGCACCTTTCTTTATATTTGAACAAGCTTCTTTAGGAATCTCTTTAATAAAATATAACACACAATTTTGTTGCAATTCCATCAACGATGAATTGTTTCTTCATACACACAATAAAATGTGTGTATATAAGACAATGGGTAAGGAATCTGCCTTGGAATTGTGCTCATGGAAAATATGAGTAAGGAAATCAAATGAAAACTGGTCTTTATTTCCAGGATCTAGTCCATAACAGCTCTTTACCAATCCACAATAATATTTGAGTGTCCATATGAACCTTGCTGCCAGATACCCTGTCGCTGTCATTTGTGCGTTTACCCAATTTTTCTCTTCAAATTATGCCTGCTGATCCTCTCGGTGGCAATAAGCTCTGGGTAATTTTGTAAGAATTTGTCAGTTGTCCAACAATCAAGGCAATGAACCTTAGTGCCATTTGTCTTGTTAAATTCAAGACTACATAATAAGTTCGGAGGATCTTAAAATGATTTTGAATCATTGGTATAACTGTATCTTCTCTTCCTCATGAAACCCTGGTGCTGTGTATCTGAAATCATATGACTTAAATGATACTTACAATTTAAAAAAAAAAAAAAAAAAACTGAGCCAAATGTGAACTTTATTGAGTTTGATATTCAATTTTTACAATGTAGAACCATGAACTCGCTCCAACTGGTAAGAGGGAAAAAGAATTGATACATCTACTAACAATATAATTCCTGATATCAAGCTTCAACACATCCTAGAATAACTCAGCTTTGTACATAAATTCAGCGTCCCACAGAGAATCTGCTACACTGATACACCAATAGAATGATTGGTAATTTCAGGAAATCAGCCTCTGTTAAATCTGCTCCTGAAATGACTAATGTGCTGGAAAAATAGAAAAACATTCCAGCCATTATGAGTGCTTAAATCCCCAAGGGATTGACCCTTCAGCAAGAAGGAATTTGGCTCTCTTTGACTGCCTATGGAGATAGAAATCGACCCCTGAATAAGGGAAATTGACCTCTTCTCAGCGTTGATGTGGAACTCCTGAAGACGCAAGGACAGATTTGTCCTTTCCTTGGAATAATATGTTCAGACTTGGGTCCCTTTTGGTGGAGAAATAGGAAGAATTCGGCCCTCTCTAATAATGACAAATTTGGCCCCTTTTCACTGGTAAACTCAGCCACAATGCTGGAGAATTTGGCCTCTTCACTTGGTACAAATAATCTCTGGAATTTCACTAACAATTCAGTCTCCAATCTGAGCGAATGAAACCAAAATAGCCAACTCGGCCTCAGAGAATTTAACTTGCTGAAATATCGTGAAGAATTTGGCCTCTTCTTTATAAATAATTCGGCCCTCTCCACTGGTAATTCCTGACGACAACTGCTGAAGAAAATCGTCTTCTTTCTTGGCAAGAAAATTCTGGAATTAACACAAATGATCTGGGCGTTTTGGTTCAAGAAAAAAAAATCCAGCTTGCCCTGAAGAAGCCCCCTCCATATTTGTCCTTAAGCTCAGCAGAAAGGCAGTCTGCAATATAACGTAGAAAGGGTGAACGGAATATGAGCACGTCAAAGCTCAGGATCATGGCGTGGAAATGGCGATATTTTCAATCAGAAGGACGAAGATCTCGGTGTTTGACTGGATTTCTCTGGATTTGGTGCTCAATGAAAATTTAATTTGATTCTCAAGGTCAATTCGGCTGTGTATGGAGTAAAGAATACTGCCATTTAAGATGATGATTTGATAAACATGTGTCTGGGAATCTCGATGCCACTCACATCACCTCAGGCATAGGATTCACGATAATGCAGACCCCAAGATGTGTTGGCATCAGAAAACATTCGGCGCCTGTTTTTGCTAAATGATCTAATCATTTGTACTTTCAGTGCACTGAGAACAGTTAGATCACGATCATCATATGCCTGGTACTCCATGGCAATCACATGCAAAGTCAGATTTTCCCAATCTCCAATTTATTAAATAAAAAAATAAAAATAAAAATAAAAAAAGAAAAATAAAGAAAGAAAGAAGAAGACTTATATTCGCCTAAATTTTCAATCTACGTGTGGATCTGTAGTCTTAATGCTCGTAATTGACTCGACCATGCTCTGCAAGTAATATAGAGGTTGATACTCTCATTATGTTTTACCAATTCGAGGTTTTGTGCATTAAAAGGTTTTCTTTCGCATGATTGGCTTGGAGATAAAATGTGTGTTGAAGATGTGACTTGGGGGCATAATTTGTTGTAATAAGTTTTAGAACGTAAAGGCCAACGAAAATGCAGCAATGGATGTCCAAGTCATTATGGCATTGTTTGTTAAGAGCTTCCTTCATGGGTTCGAATACCCAACGAGGGCTAAAAACGATGATAACATGGAAAAATGACCTGCAAAATCATTTCGTCATCATCTCGGTAAATTTTTTGTCAAAACACCAAAATATACAAGTTTAATGGTTTTATTTGTTTTAATGCAACACTTTGTTATGTGCAACACCGAGTCCAATTTATTAAAACAACACTGATGTATACTACGCAATATATTTTTCAAATTTACCGAGTGTGCATTCTTTTATGTAATAAAAGACTGTAAACAACAAGCATATAGGTAATTTTGACGAGTCCTCTAAAGGAATAGGTTTCACATTCGTTTTTATGAAGTGGATTTCAAAATTTTACAGTTTTGTAGATTGGTTAATTAAGAAAATATATCTTAAATTTATTAATATTAAAAAGAGTTATTTAAAAAAAAAATGTTAAAGTGAGAATTTTAGAAATTTGTAATTTGTGATGGCTTTAATGAGCCAGGGAATATATATATATATATATATATTTTGTTAGAAGTTTATTTTGTTAATCTATTGTCTATTCAAAATACATGTACACATATGAAAACAGAAGCTTACAGTGATCTGTTTTGTAGTCATAATAGTGGCAAGGGTGAATGCCCCAAATGTACGAATTGCGTAAGAAATAAAATTTGACTAGCTGTTGCAAACTGCACATTGAAATATAAAAAGACCATTTCATGAGCTCATTTCTAGCATAAGACATAAGAAAATTTTATGCAACAGAGCAGAACATTTTGGATAAAACTGAGTTCAGAAAATTATATTAGTAAAATATATTAGTAATATATTGTAATAATATATATATATAAATGCTTTTGAAATACTATATATACACTTATATATGTGTGAGGGATTATGTGGGATATTGGATAACAAGTTCTACAAAGTCTTCGAACCCAAATTACCTCATTTTGCTTTAACTTAGTGACACATTAAAAAAATTTAAAAGAACCGGTGCTGATATGCCAAGGAGCACATACTATTTTAACTTTAAGGAAGTGTTGATATGCCAGAGAGCACATACTATCAAGAAACGATTAATCCATTACATATGTTAATCTCTATCTTTTAGCATATATAGAATGAGGTTGAAATTTCATGGAGTTAAAGCATATGACTAAAATTGAGGAAGCAATTTCACATATGACTAAAATTGAGAAAGCAATTCCGAATGCATAATTACATATTATTTTAGATACCATTTATATGAAATAATTTAGAGATTGAATTTCTACATGTTAAGTGTATTGAATTTTATTAAAATTGATAATGAAATATTTAATTATAATATAATTTTATATGTCAATAAAATTGAATGATAAGAGTAAGCATTTCTTAGAAGAAAGTAAAGCAAGATTTGATAGTTGACTTCTCTCACTTTCCATTATGGGCTATTATGAAAATTAAAATCTAGGGTACATTATTCCTTGATGAATTCCTCATGATTTCTCATTGGTTCCTTTATGAGGGAGTAGAGTTGTGATTGAGTGACTGTTATATGTTCAAATTTATGTACGGTTGAAGTACAACCTTACTCATTTTAGTTAGGATGTTGAGTTCTAAAGTAACTAATATGGTAAAGAAATGCTATAATTTAGGGATATGGTTGCATTATTCATGCATGATTGTTAAAATGTTTGTATGGTGATTTAAAAAATAATAATAATAATAATAATTTACTCCATTATTTATGTTTTCCCCAATACTCAGATAGGAGTAAAACTGAAATGTTGTAGACTTAGTGTTTATCACCCACCAAAAATTATGTAGATTTACTAATGTGGATAACCCACCAAAATTTATGTATGTGAAAAAAAAAATTATTTAATCTATCCACTTCACATATCAATTTATTATTTTATGTGAAATCAAAACTGTAAGATTGGATTTTACTATTGACCATTATTAATTTGACATTGGTCAATATAGGTTATAATTTTAAGCAAATTTTCCATATCTTAAGTTCTAAATTAAATCACAAGGAGCAACACTTGTTATAGAATAAATATTGTAAAATTATAAAGAAAATGGAACATAAAAATGGATTTCAAAGTAATTATAGGTTCACTTAAATTAAGGTGGATAGTCTTTTAATACTCTATCCATAAATCTTGAGTTAGACAAAGTGATCTATTGAAACACATACATCAATTTAATATATTTGCATCATGGCTAATGCATATCTGAAAGTTAGAATGGAGTGTACATGCATATTAAATGCATCCTTGAAAGTTAGTAAATCATATATGTTGGGATACTTAATAAATAAGTTATGTTATTTAATAATAATACTAAAGTAGTAAATTCCTTATGAAATATGAGTACTAGAGTGTAAATTGATGTTTACGTAAGTAAGGATGTTGGTTTCCTAAATTATGGCAAGAAAACTTTTCACTCTTTGAAAGCGAATCAAGATCCTTTATATAATTGATAAGATTCAATGCAACAAGATAGTCATTCGCAGGAATCCAATACCAATAGATTGATAAGCAATAGATAATATTGAAACAATTATTGATGTCTAGAGCCCTTGGAAATAGAGTATGATGACCTAAGAATTTGGATAGAAAATATGTCAACCTAAAGATTACTTGGAGGCGAATCCTTCTAGGATGAACCATCCACCTGAAATTAAACAAGAACTCTTGAGGGTTAGAGTTTCATTCATATATGGGACAAAATAATGATGATAACAGTAACAAGCGTGTTCCATCCTTTCATCTTGAGAAATCCGAGATGACAGTCTATCGCTTTTCTTTTTTTAGGTTTTAGTACTTATATAGTTTTACCAAATACTTTACCAAAGGAAGGCCATAAGTATGTGTTCATGTGTGTGGTTCTTCACCTAGTTAGTCAATCCCATATGATCATACCCCCTACTATAAAACAATAGGGTTCATGACTTAGTGCTTTGTGGAATTCTTAGCCATCACAATGATTTGGAACACCTAGGGACATGTTGATGGATCCAATAATGACTCAGAGATTACTAACATTAGACATACACACACACACACACACATATACATATACACACGTTAGGGAATAAATGTATGGAACTAAATTTTCATGTCGATTCATTTATGGGAGAGGAAGAGGGAACATGCAATTGCTTATTATTCAACAATTGCATAGTAGAGACGTGACATGCATGTGATACATGAAGGAGTTTAGCTTAGGTGATTTTTGAGACAGTAATGATTAGACACATTGAAAATGATAATTACATTACTCTTAGGTTCAAATATGTGCCAGCTAAGAAATTAAAAAGTATTATTACTAATTTGTTATAGGTTGATATTGAGTGCTAGTTTTTGGAGCCTATCATATACTTGTATGGTTGTATTTATTTTGTTGGAGCTTTATCATATAACGATATTAATGATATCTACTAAGTGACGATTTCTAGCCTAAAGGCCTTTTTATTAATTAAGCCTAAGTGGTGTAAGTGATGTAGTTGAGATTAATTCACAAGAAGAATTGATGCACCTTGACGTAGGTTCATTACACATGTGGTTTGAGTTAATGGTCACCCACTAATTGTACATTCTCTTGTGAGATATTTCATGATGATAGATGTTAAACATATATAACTATGATCATTTTAATTTCATAAGAAGTCAATTGTGTTAATATATGAGAAATAAAAATATGTAAGTTGTAGATATTTGTTAACTTACTTGGGGATGGTGTTTATACGAACTAAGGGTTCCCAAATATTCCACATTGTTACAAAATGAAGATTGATGTAATGTATTAAGCATATACATACACATAATATACATTGTTGAATGACGTTGTGTACCCTAAAAAAATCATTGGTGTCAAGAATGATAAAATATAATTGTGGGGCTTGATTGTCAAAGCATGCGACACATAATCACCCATGCCCATTTTAACACTATATAAGGGAGGTAATCAAAGTTAAAAAGTAAATATGATTTTTATATTACTTACATAAAGGGGACCATAAAGAAGATGGAAGATGTTTTGAGTATGACACTCAAATATTTTGGTATTCCTTAATGGACAAAAATCAGGGAGAAATTGATTGATTTCAAAATTGAGGATACTTGGCACAATGAGAATAGCAAGATTTTAATAGAGAATATTAAAGATATACATCCCTGTCTTAATTTCCTTCCCTAATCTAAGGACTTTGGGGCGAAGTCCATTATTAAGAGGGGGTGAATTTAGTGCCCCACTTTGGTTGATGAACATTGATCCTTCATACTTTATGCTTTGAGGACCTTAGGTTGAGGATCCAGACACATGACTCTAATATTAGTGGATTTGATGGGTATGTACGTTCTTTATTGATACTGTGATGATGACATCATTGTTGGATATGCATTTTCTCGATTGATATCATGATGATGATATATTTTTATGGATAGATATGGTTTCTATTGATGTTACGAGGATGATGCCTTTGATGGATATGTTAAATTACCATTGATGTTATGAGTATGATAAACGTGATGGATGTGTACCATAGGTTAGCTATTTACATTAGTTCCGATTCAAATAAACAATGATGTGAAGGAATAGGTTATGTTGATGTTTCTATTGTGATAATGACTAACACTGAGAAAATTTATTACTAATTATTATTGAGTATAATAGGAAACCACCAGAGGCACTCGCATATGATGAGCTGACAACATCTGGTTTGATAGAAATAAATATATTGTATTTGAACTTCTGAGTTCAGTGTGAAACTTGTTATATATTTACATATACTCTGATGATATGTCATTGGTTGCAGGAACATGTTAGTTGCTTGGCCAAATGACTCACATATGGGTGATGGGGTTGTACAATTGGATGGAACTTCATGGGAGGGGTGGGACAGTGTCCCTGGTCTCACCTACTAGCACTCCCACCATGACTTAGGCTGGAAAGGTCCAAACACCTTCGCCTTGAAGATCATGATGCCGTGGGGGTAGGTCCCAAATTGGGTTTGCTCACGAGGATTTTTGGGGTGTGCGCATCAAGGCAGACTCCTTGATCCCCAGCACCATTAGTCTCACTATAGCAAGCAACATACGAGATGATAAGGGTCTCTGTAGTTGCACATATAATTTCCACTCATAACCACTGGATGCTTGAAGGGCAAGTGGTGTGGCACCCTTGGAATTTCAAGAGAAATTCTTGAAGGGCACGATCGACTTGGCACCCTTGGCATCAAAAATAAATTCTTAGGCATGGCACCCTTGGAACTTCGAATGGAATTTTTGAAGGGCATGACTAAACTCGACCCTCGACATCATTAAAGGAACTAATAAATATAATCAATATATGAAATCCAACTAATTCATAACAAATGATATATGAGGTTAGAACCAAAAGAATTAAATCAAGAATAAAACTTAGGGTAAGGGAGGAATAGGAAGAGATAAATTAATTACCATGATAACTCTACCCTTTCCATGTTAAAACAAAATATTAAACGGATAATTATATAAATAACTTAATTGGGCAAAATGGGGAAAAGAGGGACATAGAGTTAAGTATAAAGATTTATTAAAAACTTCATTAAGAGAAGAGGGTGGTGAATTATAATAAGATTAATAAATTAAAATTAGAGAAATTAGAGAACTTCCATGTGGCAAGAGCCAACATAAGAATATTCATCATAAATGCAAATTGAGGTAGTTTAGGTGACCAAACCTAAGACTTATCAATTAACTGCAATAATAAACACAAATTAAGGAGTAGAAAAGGGGAATCAAGAGACAACTAGGAGAAGAAATAGGAAGTCTTGTTGGGTTGAGGAAAATTACTATTTTAAATGAATAATTATGTAAATTATTTTGGAGAGTCTTGATGAGAGGATGAAACATGGGTGGGTGAATAATCAAATTTTGGGTTAATAAAAGAAAATAATTATTTATACATGAAGTTCCAAGGGTCACCTATGAAACATTCTATAAAAGAAAGGGAAAGGAAAGGGAAAAGGGACTTTTTGGGGTTTTATCCTATTGTTGGATGGAGGAGATGATGTCAAATTTGAGTGGTTATGAGCTATAGTTGAGTTTGGTGAGATATAGTGTTATAGAGAGGGGACTCTTGATCACCTCTATCAGCTAGCATTTTCCTTTGTTGTACAACCCCATTGCAGCTTGGGGGTCCGCGGGGAAGGAGAGTACCCAAGGAGTAGGCTGGGAGGTTAACCAATGAGTCACTACATTCGGCGGCGTGGAGGTAGACGACAGCAAAGGAGCTCGCAAAGCAGCAATTCCAGTTTGGCTCTCGTCTCAGGGTGTACGGTACACATTTAGTTATATTGCTTTTATTTATGATGATTTCATTATGCCTAGAATTCACAAGTTAAATGGATGTATGTGTATGAAGTCTAATTTTATGAACTTGGGTATAACTGATACAAATTCTTGCATTCATCTTTGTATGCTTAAGGTATAAATAGTTTAATTTTACTGAGTATTCAGAAACTTGTATGATTATGGTTTAAAATTTTTGTCACTGCATTGTAAACAAACAAAAAAAAAGGTTAATGCCTAGCGTTCATCTGGTAAAATATAGATTTGAGTCTCTACAACTTGGAAGTCAACTCCACCACCATATAATGCCGAAAATGGGAACCATGATCGGTAATGATGGCTTGAGGAACACCAAACCTATAAATGATGTGATTGAATATGAATTGAGCTGCTGTCTTACCGCCAGTCATAATTTTAGGCATTGCTTCGCCCCATTTAGTGAAGTAGTCAATGGCTATGATGATATAAGCATGCCCCCCGGCTGAGTGAGGGTTACATGTCATAAAATCGATGCCCCACTTCGCAAAGGGACCAACGGTAATGACAGGGTGGAGATGTGAAGGCGGCGCGCGCATCTTGCATTGATAGATTTGGAAATCATGACATTTTCGAACAGCAACAATGCAGTCTTTGAATATGGAGGGCCAAAAATACCCAGCATGAAGAATCTTCTGTGTAGTGGCATAACCAGATATGTGACCGCCACAGGTGCCACTGTGACAATAATTCAGGGCTTTCTTAGCCTCCTCAAAAGTCAAACACCGACAGAGAACGGAATCTACTCTAATGTGGTAGAGTGTATCTCCGACTATACGATAAGGTTGCGATTAATGACAGATGCGTCGGCAATCATCCTTTGTCAACTCAGATCTAAAGGTAGAAGTCTGAAGATATACGACGATATTACCGTACCAAGGATCGAGGGTGCTAATCAGAAAAATAGAATCGTCCATAATGCATTCCTCAGAACCAGACGGAGCAAAGTCATAGGGGAGGGAGCGGATTAGATTGGAAAAGACTAATGCTTTCTTTGACTTGGCCATAGTAAATTCCAAATCGAACTCTTGGAGGGTGACAATCCTCTTCAAATAATTGCCCCCCAATAATTGTCGAGACAGTATATAGGTCATAAGGTTGCAGTCAGAAATCAGAGTCACAGTACGCAGTAGAATGTAATGACAAAAACGTTGAACTGCTTGAACCACAACTAATGCTAACTTCTCCACATGTGCATAATGCGTTCCAGGATCGAGAAGGTTATGAGAGAGGTAATAAATAACATTCTCATCACCATCATCATCGTCTTGCACCAAAACCATGGAAAACGTGCTAAAAGAGATGACTAAATAGAGGGAAAATACGCGATGATATTTCGAAGGACGCAACAGAGGAGCATTGACTAGAAACATCTTTAGAGCATCGAAAGACTTCTGGGAAATCTCATCCCAAAGGAATGGGACGCCCTCCTGTAGTAATCGCATGAATCCTTTAGCCACTTTGGCATAGTTAGGTATAAAATGGCGCAAAAAATTAGCCTTCCCCTGCAGAATCTGAAGCTAATGTAACGAGGATGGAGAGTGGTGGATCGAGGCAAATCCTATCTTTGGAAATGATAAACCCCAAGTGTTTACCAAAATCGACGTAGAAAATGCACTTATGCGGATTTAACCGGATGTTATAGCGTTGACAACAAAGAAATATCTGACGAAGATGGTCAAGGTGGTCCTTACATTTGGCTGAATGAGCCGGAAGGTCATCCAGATAAGTCTAAACGATGTGCTTAATATTGTGAAAAGAATATGACATCGCTCGCTGAAACGTGGCCCCAGCATTTTTAAGCCAAAGGGAGCTTTTTATATGAAAAAGTACCCCAGGGACAAATAAAGGTAGTCTTATGTTGATTGATCGGGAGAATGTTAATCTGGTTGTAGCTAGAAAAGTCGTCCATGAGGGAAAATATCTCACTCCCTGCACAGTCATCAATGATTTGATCAATAAAGGGAGTAGGATAATTATCCTTAGGACAGGCTTGGTTTATGTCACGATAATCAAAACGGACCCAAATGGTACCCTATTTCTTATCTACAGGGACAATGTTGGACACCCATTCTATCAAGGGAATCGGATAGATAAAACCAACTTTGAGAAGTTTTTCAACTTCACCCTTAATGGCGGAAACCTTTCTAGGGTGCACATGACGAAGGAGCTGATGAATAGGCTTCGAACTAGGGTAGGTAGTAATCTCATGCACCACTATACTAGGATCGATGTCAGGCATCTCTTCGTAAGACTATGCAAAGATGTCGCAAAACTCGTGGAAAAGGCTAGTATAAACCTGTACTTCATCTGAAGAATAGGTGACCCTGATATGAATGTTCTCGACAATTCCCGGTTTCATGGAAATGTCGATAGGCATTGCTTGCATGATGTTACTCAAGTTACCCTCTGTAAAAACTTCATGTGTCAGAATAGGCATTTGAAGCAGAGGAGAAGGAACCTGAGATGAAAACCTCTCAAGACACGTAGACATGGCCCCGAGACTAGGCATAAACGAGGAATGATGATGACTATCATCCCACGGAAGATCCTTGAGAGACATAGTTTCCACGATGGCTTCATTGGAGGGAAATATCTCTTTCAAGGGATCGAGCAAATCTGAATCGCCGAGCCAAGGGGATTGAGAATAAGTGTCAAGAGACATGCTCAAAGGAGCATGATCAGTAGGCGAAGGCTCCAAAGTCGAAATAAGTTCACTATAGTCTATCTCGATTGGACATAACAACATTGAATCTCCAAAACAATAGATATTTTCATGCGAAGGGATGATCCACGGGTCGTCAGACTGAGAGATCATATTAATCTGAATAGTGTTGGTTGGAGGAAAAGGAAAAATACCCATGAGGGTAGGATCTTTGAAGAGACCTGGCCCTACGCTCTTGTAGGGAGTAGGAATTTGATCCACATATGGAACGTTGTTCTCAGAAGAAGAAGTGAAGAACGATAACTGATCAACAGTAACAATCTTTCCTTGGTACGGGAATTTCAAAACATGAAAGAGAGTGGACGAAACACACAGCATGGCATGAGTCCAACTGCAACCGAGTAGAATATTGTAATTGAGCTTGGCATCAACTACTTCAACCTTGACATTGATTGTTTTCCCTTATAATGTAATCGGTAAACTAGCGAGAACACCAAGAGGTTTAGATTCCCTTCCATCAAATGATTCAAGGGCATTTGGTGATGAATTCAGAGCTAGAGAACCAATGGCTTTCCAGCAAGCAGATGACATGATGCACGTAAACGCACCCTCGTCCACAACTACTCAATGGATATTTAGACCATTAATACCAACTTGTATGATGAGCGCAATTTGGTGTGAGAGTCGTGGGACAAAATTCTCCAGGACGAAAGTGAGAAGGCTAGAATCAGTAAGATCAACCCTGCTGATTGCAGATAACAAAGCCTTCCATTGAGACAGACAACTCTGAAGTACTTCTAATGCAGACATTGCAGATGGCACCTAAGCCAGATCCTCAACAATACTGTAATGTTGACCAGAACGGGCATTGGGATTGTAAGAAGACTTACAGAGTACACCTTTGGAAGGTGGCCGCACAACGGGCTCAGCACTGGGCCTTTCAATCTGAAGAGGGCCAGAAGCAGGCAGAGGAGGAGGACCATCAGTGATCTCTTTCCCTACTGCCTGACACGATCCGGTATAATATTTCGACCAAGTAGCAATAGAAACAGATGCAGAATCGTTCATCATGAAAACCTGAGAGCCAAATGGGGCAGAGAGTTGAGGTTGCTCTACCATCTGGGTCTGCTGCGATGGAAAAGGTTCTTTAAGAAAAATCATAGTTCCCTGGGTGCCTTTGAGCAATCTACTTACTTCGGCCCATCAAGGAGAGTCCTTGGTGTAGTGCTCTTCGTCACAAATCAAACAAGGGTACTTCGGCTTACGCTATGAACCATCATCAACAAGAGATTTAGCCCAGTTTTGAGGTATAGGCTTTGGCCTTACCTTTACCCTTGATTTTTCCCTTAGAAGTCTTATCCGCTGGATTGGCCTGAACGACATTGACTTTCGCGGTTTTACCATAATTCAGGGTAGGTTGAGAATTAGTATCATTGGAAGGATTAGACTTTTTCTTCTCAGGATTTGAAGGAGAAGACTTCTGAGAACTCTGAGACACGGAACCGATGATACCGTCGACGGATGGTGTCGCCAGTGCTTTGGAATTTCCAGGTCAAGGAGCATCAGGAAAGATATCATACAACGTGCCAGACTGGGAGTACACAAGATCAAGGTATTCGACACGAGCAATGGCCTATTCTTTGATTACACATTCCCCATAGCTATGTCTTTAGCGGTTTGATTGGAAAATGAGGTAGTGAACCAAGCGACGACGACACCTCCACTCATGAATATGATCCGAGATATGAGTAGCTTGGCCCTGTTTCAAGGATGTGAGGAGGTGTGTCCCAGTCTCATAACGAACCAGTAACAGAAAATGTGTAAGAAATTTCATAGCTAAAGAGTTGAAATCTTGAAAGATGCCATGAGATAATTCAATGTACCAATTTGCAGTGGCACTAGTAAGAGTCTCTTGGAAAAGACGGAGTCAGATGGAATCATCAACCCAAGAGTTAGAGGAACACCACAAGTGGTAGGTCATAACATGCACTTGGGGATCTTCCCCGGACTTGCCCTCAAACTTAGGACAATCACCAGGAATCTTGGTTGGAACTGGAGGCCAATACGGGTTATGAAGAATTGGATCGTTCATTAACTTTGACACATCTGGCAGTTCCAACGTAGCGATAAATGGTAATTGAGGGTTAAAAAGCATCAAATGTCTTTGATAAGGACTTGTGTTAACATTCCACCCAGTCTGGGAGAAATTTTGCCCCCATATGTTTTTTCCTGGAGGATTCTGACCATAGGGGTCATAAGCCTGATAGCTCTGCCCATATTGGGGTTGAGGACCAGGATACTGATTTTGAGTATACCATTGAGGTCCTTGATGAGCAATGTATGGATTCTGTTTCAGAATGTAAGCATTTCCTTGAGATGGATTATACACCATCTGGGATTTATTTTGAGGGTAATAAGTGAAACCTTTGGGCGCACTATATACCACCTTAATTTACCTTGATGAGGGTAAGTAGCACCTTGAGGTTGAGCAGGTGGACCCTGCTGAGCAGGTTGAATGGGCTACTGAGCTGGTTGAACAGGTTGAACCAGCTGTTGGGCTAATTGAATGAGTTGAACCGTCTGCTGAGCAGGTTGAGCAGGTTGAACCAGCTGCTGAGACTGGACAGGCTGTCCTTGTTGAGTAGGTTGCCCTAGATACTGATGGCCATCGGGTTGCCCTTGTGGAAGGGGTTGGCCTGATGGTTGCGATGGACCAGGTTGTCCATGATGACCAGGTTGACCTGGAGCAAGACCGTAGGGTTGTCCTTGTTGCACAAATTTTTTTCCTTGTTGAATGTAAGGCTGCTATTGTTGAACAAAAGGTTGTCCCTGTGGTGGATACATTTCCCCCCAGGAACGTAAGATGCCCCTGGTTAATATTGATACTGAGGTTGACTAGAAGGACCATAGGGTTGCTGGACCGAAGGTTGACCCTGTAAGGTTTGTCCTTGCAGACCATAAGGTTGTCCCTGCTGGATGAAAGGTTGTGCTTGTGAGGGTTGTCCTTCTATTACCGGCCCTCGATGAGGGACAGTCTGATAAGGATCAGCCAAAGGCATATAAACAACTTGATTTGGATCGATAGGGGGCAAATAAACGAGGTTACCGTAGACATCATAATGATGTGGAGGATTGACAGGAGCTTGGGGTTGCTAAGAACCCTTAAAGTTATTTTACTGAACAGCCAATGGATACTCTTCAAAAGTAAGGCCACCAGGAATAACAGAGGAAGTCGTAGCCACACTAGAAGCAGGTGTGCCCTCCGCAGCGCAGGGTTGTGATTTACCTGCGTCGAGATTGACAGGCCACGTGGGATTAAGAAAGATAGACCTGCGACTGTGAAAAGATCTTGACGATTTATGTGTAACAACCGTTGTAGATGAAGCCACACAAGCGGTAGGTTGGACCGAGATAGATGTAACAGTGATCGACGAGCTAGGTGTCGAAGGTGACAGTCCTAACGAAGGAAGGACCGAAATCCTTGGAGGAGTCGAGGCACTAGATTGTGCTATGGATGCGACACCTGAAATAATCTGACTCAAATTTTGATAACCGAGTGGAAGTGACACTGATGGAGGAGAATATTGATTAGAAACACGCGGGAGATCTTCTAGGAAAAGCTGATATTCCCCTATAGAAACAAAAATTTCTTCACCAGGACTTGAAGAATCCATGTCTGATGAAGCCGTAAGATATTCGAAAAGACGACGAGGACTAGGAATTATAGTAGTAGCTATGAAAGGTGATCCCGAAGTAAGAGGAGGGAATTCTTCCTCACTCCCAAAACCAAACCAAGCACCCTGAGGAGGCTAATTGAACTCAACCGACTCTTCAGGAGGAGATCAGGTAGCGAGAGGTTGAACACTCAGGGGAATAGGTTGCGCAAGCTCGACAGACTTAGTGGACTGAGGGGTTTCGAAAGAAACGTCAGGAAAATAACTACCACTAGGAGGCAATGAAGAAGACGACAAAACTGGTGGTTCTACCACTGTGACAATATTTCAACACAGGATGTAAAATGAGATAGCCAATTCAAGGCTTCAAGATCAAACTCTAAGGAATTACAAAAACAAGCCAAGTAATGCACTTTTAACGGGCATGTGATCATGGGTAATTAATTTTACGACACTGGACCAAAACTTTGTTGTTTCACGTTTTAAGAGTCGAGAAACAGACAAAATATGACTCTAGTCACTTTCAATTTTAAACGAGCATGAAAGGACAAGTGCTAGATGATCTCTTCTCTTTTTAAGGAGTCACGAAAAGATCGAAATGACTACTCAGGTACTCTAAGCAAGAGGGTATACCAAGTTTTCATGAACTGCAATATACACCTTGGTGATCAAATTAAAGAGAAATGACCAAGGACTTAACGTACATGCAGATAGTCTCCCCAAATGTTGTGTTTAGTGTATCATGGTTACAGGGCGGAAGACTCGACTTTCCTATGGATAAAGGATTTAAACCTATGAGGGTCTCCCTTTATATACGTGATGGTACGGGGAGCACAAGTCCATACTAGTGCTGTCTAAGGCCAGATGGCGAACGACAGTTACTTGGTTTAATGAAGCCGGAATAAGTCACTAGCCTAGACCTCTAAAAATGTTTGCGTTAGGTTCTAATGCTTCCTTAGGTTAATTGAATAAATTTTACAATTGATCTTGAATTAATGTTTCAATTTCAAGGCCCTACCGAATTTGATTTCAAATTTCCTAAATGCAAGCTATATGCAAAAGAACACCATTTTTCGTTCGATGAATGCTAACTAAGAGAAGGATAGAGATCTTTCATAAAGCAGAAAACAATGAAATCACACGAAAAAATCCCTTAATGAGTCTAATACAATCAAAACGAAAAACATTTTCCTAGTTCATCAAGCGCTAGTTATGCAAAAGAACTTTTCATTTTCGATGCAAACGAAAGAATATATTTTTTTGTTTTTTGAATGAATGAAGCACACAATGCACTAAGTACACTAAAAATAAAATATAACACTATTTTAGAGCACTATGAATGTAAAGATCTCAAAATGAACAATTCGAAAGCAATACAGACATAAAAGCGTACTCAAACCAATGATGCACTATTTCAAACAAAGTGAAAGCTTTCAAAATGACCCAAACGAGAAATGTGATCTATGCTTGAAGCAAAGAGATGGAGAGTCAAAAAAGCACAAAAGTAATCATTCAACAAACCAAAAGCTCAAAGGATCAAGAAAGACTAATACAGCTGATCAGGGAATCGAACTAACCAAATCCAAAAAGACTCGAACTTTAATCTGAAGGCTCAGTAAGCGAAATACACCCAGAAACCCTAGGGCTATGAACTACACCGATGATAGAATAGACAAAAAAATGAGAAGAGCAAGCCTATAGCAGTCAAAAAAATCCCAAAAGACCAATTACAAATCAGGGAAAGAATCCAGAGTCAAGCACAACTGACCAAAAACTCAGCAAGAAGGTTAAACCAAATCCTATAGGATTCAGCGCGACTATGAGGTGGTAATTCGCGCCAAACAGGGGTTGGTGCTACTGCAACAAAAGAAACCAATGCCAATTGGTGCGACTGCTCAAGGAAAACTCACACCAAGCTGGATAACTATGGGAGGATGGAAGAACCAGTGAGGAGAGGTCAATCTTGACACTTTGGAGCTAAACAGGAGGATTCCAGACAATCAAGCAAGCCAAAAAAGATAGACAAGCAAGCAAACGACCGAAGTCGACTTGATAAGGAAAATTCCTAATGGAAAACAAAACGACAAAATCACACTGATCCCCACTGGATTTTCCAATTTGTAGGGAAGGTAAATCCTCTCTACGGACAGAGACGATCCCTCTAGCCCTAGAGTGGGTCTAGCAACAAAGGGACAAGCTAAAGTGTAGGTTCCTAATTAATGAATGAAAAGGACGAGGTAGATTGACCTACCTAGAGTCCAACGTTGTCATTGCTATAGTGGTGGTGGCCTCTTGATCTTTGTCTCGACGGGTCATATTCCTTTTGCAATAGTGCTCGGATACCTTCACGAAGAACAACAAATAAGAGCAACATACACTACAATGGTTTCATTCATAAACTAACCAGTCAAGGAAGGTTAAGCATATTGCATTAAATAAACCATATTAACACAAGATGGGAACCATACAATAGTCATGTATATATATAAATAGAAGAAAGAGTTACAATCGGAGCCTTGACGTCATAGAATCCTCCAGTAGGGTTCATTCGAAGCGCATCTCAAAGGATCATCAGGGAATTCAGACGAGGTGAGGACATAAGCCTAAGCTGTCTCGACAAAGGTCTCTTTCCGTTCTATGTTTCTAGCGAATTTTTTAGGAATTCTCTTCAGCCTTTCAGCCATAATGGTTCAGCTAGTGTATCAATGGGAGATAGCTTTATTTATAGAGGGAGAGGAGGAGGTTGGGATCCCTACAATGGTGGAAGGAAGGCCTTATCCTTTGGGAGGTTTCCCCAAAAGGTGGAAACAAGAGGCCAAAAGAGGGGGGACCATGATTATTCAGTCGAACCACTCCAGCTAACTCACCCACGAAGTTGTTAGGACAGAAAATTTGCCTTTATATTTAAAAAACATTCCATAAACAGGTTGGAACAGGTAGCTCACTAGGATAGAGCGCCAATTGGCACGGGGCCCAGTGTTAATCTTCCTCATTGGCACGAGGGCATAATGGTCTGCTAGCGCCAAGGAAAAAACATGTGTTTCTGATAGTCTACTCAAGAAATTGTCAACAGAAGGAATCTTGTCCTCATGGCAAGGGATGCAATGATGGTATTTGCAAGGCATGACACTTCTTACTAGTCATAGGAATGATCCTCCAATGTGCGGTATGGGAATTGCAGGGACAGTGACAAAATGTTTTGTAACACTAATTCTCATATCATAGTGTTTTTTTATATATGTCTTTATTAATTGATTATTTTATCGCAGGGTTTATGTTTACTTTCCTGTGGCATGCTTATTTCAATCGATGTCGCATGCTGTGTAGGGTTGTGTTATGCTTCACTTTTTTTCTACTGCTTGGTTGTTTTGTAGAGTCATAGTGATAAATCCTTTGTTCCAAAGCATCCTCGACTCTTGTGATGAAAAAACATACCTCTAAGAAGTTTTGAGTGCACTATTTTACATGTTTTCCTTAGTTTTTAGGTATTTAATTGCAACGGCTATGTTTGTTTTCCTGTGGTGCGGTTAATTTATTGAAGGTTCAAAGACTCCGAAGTTTGAGTGAACTCTCTAGCTTTATATATGTCGACGGGTTTTCACCGTTGGTCAAAATGATGACGTATTGAAATTTATCAATCTAATGAAATTCCCATGTTGCTTTAAAGTCCAGAAGGCTTAGATTTACCAATGCACAAATGACCCAAATATAAAACTTTAGATTTTAATTTGTCACTTATTTGATGTTGACCATGATTTTCGCGTGGAATGTTGTATTAGTGGCATAATTTGACAAGGTATTTTTTATTGTCTTTTATTTCTTTTATTGCTTAGAATGAGGAAATAATGAAATTGTCATTGATCACCTCTGATCATTATTGATCATTAAATATGCTAAAAAATTGTCATTCAAATTTATTATGCTTAATAGCTACCTGTTCTTTTTTATCATCCAAAGGATAAATATCACAACACTGGCCTAACTGCGGTTACAATTTAAATACCTTGGGTGTGTTGAAATCATTGTGTTCAGACACAGCGTCACTACCCAATTACCTGCAGACTATCTGAAATTACTTGGTGTTCCATAAATTTCATCAAAAGGTAGATTTCTACTCCCTTCTTTCATATGTTGGGTCCTGTTCCGACCTAGACACTATCTACCAAAAAATATATCAATATCCCTTACTAATCTCTTTCAAGTTGCAATAATTCCCTCTATGCCACATGAATGGTAGGTATGCAGTGGATTCTTGTTGTAGTTCTTTCATTATTAATTTAGTGACCTAAAAATGTACAAAGAAACATAAGCTATCTGGTAGAATATGGTAAACCCAATTTATGATAAGATCCTTTTGTTAGCCTATAACAATATTAATTTATTTATGTTATTACCGTTGTATAAGAGTGCTCGCCCATAAGAAACATAGAATACTTTTCTTTTCTAGTGCCCTTTTTCGGTTTCTTTATGAGTAAGATATTTCCTTAGAAAATCCTTACCTCTTTATGCAAAAAATGAAATAAAAGGGGTGACCCTACTACAAGTTTGTACTTGTTGTCGTACACTTTGTGAGAGGATTCCATTATTACAAGAGAGAAAACATGACTAAACCTAAATGTGAGTTTTATAAATCAACGAAAATAATTTTGGTTATCATGCTTTTTTTGTCTATAATAAGAAGCTTACTACTTACTATTTGGCATTTCATAGGGGATTTGACAATATGCATCAATCGGTTTTTTTCCAGCTCTTTCAGAGCCATGGTCTCTGCATCCCTCTTCCAGAAAGCCATAGCAAGGATTCCTAAACTAAATATTAGTCCCCTGCATTATGGCTTTTAAAGCCTTAGGATGTGCTTCATAACATAAAAACTCATTTGGTACACAATCCTAGCACCAAAGTTGATCAGTATAGTCTTGTTCTGGATTTTTTTGAAATTAGTAAAGAGTACCATATAAATTGTATATAAAGATCCAAACATATTTTACGATTGGAAATTTAATATAAGGACTGAGAAGATTCTGAAAGAAATACTCCGTTGGATTCCTGTTGATGCAATTGCTTTGTTGATAAAGCTTCTTGAGATTATTCGTTTGCTGGGAAAAGGAAATTTTAGGAAGCTTCATTTTTACCATTGAAATTTTGTTCCATTTTTAAAATTAGTGCCAAACTTTAAATGTGGGTTCTTCCATGTCCAAGATCAATTTTGAGTCTACACAAACAATCATAAATCATATAACGAAAAGTTATTATATGTGCCTGATATTTGTGCACATTTGAAAGAAATGCAATGATATTCATATACAAATAAAGTACCTATGGCGCCACATATTTTTGGATTTATTTGACATGCATCGTCAATGAAACGACAAGGATTTTACAAGTTTTACATGACCTGCTGTAGGCACATACAATTTGGTGACAAATGTGTAGAGGGATTATCATTTTTTGGAATACTTTCTTATTTCTAGTTAGCCATAGCCCCCATATTGTGAACAATGGCAAAGCTTGATGAGCTTCCACTCTCTTATTAGTGTACCAGCATTCAAAATAGGTGGATTGAGATTCACTTTTCCATTAATTTTCCCATTTTATTGCTCTACCCAAACCTCCCTAACATAAAAATAATGTACAAAAGGATGATTCACAATTTCATCGTTTATTTTGCATAGAATTCATTTTTCTTGACCATGTCAATTTCTCCTACCCGTTATCCAAGGTTAGTGTTTTATTTGAGAGGGCCAACAAAATGAATATTTCGATTGAGAGCCTTATTTAAATTGCAAGTCTTTTTCCACCTCCATTTCTTATATCCTTTATCATCTTCTCTCATTCTAGATGCATACCCTAATTTTATTGTTAATGCTCATCATACCATAGTCTTTGATCATATCAAATTATCCTCTTCAATGAGCTTAAGAGCGCTGTGTTTTAGTAAGAAAATACTGATTTTCATCTTAACCTAATCCTCTCTGCAAATTGATATAAGTAGCACTTTTCTTCTCTTTTCTCAAAGCAATATCCATAGCGTCTGATGCCCTAAAGACACTCTACTATTTAGAGCATGAATTAGTGGAGCTGGAAATCTGTACCAAAAAATTACATCGATCCCAAGAGTCCTTACGAATCCTTTCCTTGTTCCCTTTTTCCTACTTTCTAGGCCAACCATCTTCCAAATAGTGGGAATGCATTCACTATATTTATTAAAATATTTTTATGATCCTTATCCTTCCCTCCATTGGTGTTGATCCTATATATTTTGCATCATCGCTCTCCCTCATAAGCCATGATTGTCAATCATTTTGTTATAGGCCCTCATTACAAATCATTCTCCATACGCTCTTTTAGTTGAGTCCCTTTCCACCTACCTTTTGTCTCTTGCTATTTTGTTCCATTTCAACTTGTTTCATTTACCTATTTCCTAGGCCAACCATTTTCTAAGCAGTGGGAATGCCTTCCACATTGCCTTGTATATTACTAAAGCTACCTTATATAAAGAATTTGGTAATTATCCTATCCTCTTTCGGTGCTACTCTATGATATTTTCCTTTAAATCACTCTGCCCCATATGCCCTCATTGTGAGTTGTCCTCCATACATTATTTAAGTTTCCAATGCTTATCAAATAAATGAGTATTTAGGGGTACCCGTATACCTCCTCTTGGAGTTTATTGCTATTATGTTTTGTTTCACTAGTTGAATTTCTTCCTCTTATTTGCTTGCCGCTGGAAAAATAAATCACTTTATTTTAATTATGCGGAAGTAATTCTCTATGCAGGCTTTTGATGTCTAGACATTGTTCATTATAGTGAACCAACAAGCATAGTTTTCCTCTTCCTCGGGCTTATCCAAATTTTGACACGTCAACCTTTGTCTTGGTCTTTCTCACTGTATTTCACCGTCTTGGTCTTGCTATTGCAAGCTTGACTATCTAGCTCGTCTTCATGGTGCCAAGAAGATCATGGCGTTTAGCTTGGGGTCCACTCCAACTATTATTAATTCAGACCCTAAGGTGGCTACAGATTTTTTGAGCTCCCCTCATTTCTCCAACATACCGCTCAAGAAATCTACACAGCAGTTGCTATTTGGGAGAGTCATTGGTTTTTCCCCAAATGGAGATTACTGGACAATGGAAGTTGCTAAGGATAATTTCTTCTGATCATCTTTTTTCTCCTTGGAGAATTGTCACACATGAAGTTGGACACCAAGTTGATGTCGTTGAAATGCTTGACAACATCCAAAATTACTATCAGTCTAATGGGGTTGTTAGGCTTAGAGGGCATTTCTAAGGAGCTACTCTGAAAAATATATTGGGAAGTGTTTTTGGAAGGAGGTTTGATCTGAGTTCTGAAAGTGAAGAATTCAAGAACTTGCAGGCAATGGTGAAGGAGGGATTTCAACTGTTAGGATCTTTTAACTAGGTTGATCATCTCCCATGGTTGTGAATTCTTGATGCTCTTTGTATCCATTCTCATTGTGCCAAGATTGTGCCACGGGTGAAATTTTTTGTTAAAAATATTATCCAAGGGAACCAAGAGAGCCTGCATAAGGATAGCAACACAAATTCCAATTTCGTTGATATTTTGCTTTCGCTGCAGGGAGAAGATAAAACTGATGAGGAGGACATGATTGTAGTACTATGGGAGATGATTTTCCATGCTATTGACACAGGGAATTTGCTCAAAATGTGGACCATGGCGGAGCTAGTTTTGAATCCTAAAGCTCAGAGGAAATCCCAGGCAGAGTTGGACCAAGTTGTCCAATGTGAGCGAAGTGTTAGGGATGAGGATATTCCTTGGTTGCCGTATCTCCAAGCGGTGGTGAAAGAGACTTTACGAACACATCCACCTAGTCCTGTTTTGTCATGGGCATGTTTGTCAACTAAGGATGTGGACATGGCAGGTGGATTCTTTCTTCCAATCGGTACGACTGCGATGGTGAATATGCAGTTATTACTCAAGGTCCTCATATTTACGAATCCCCAAATGAGTTTCGCCCGGAGAGGTTTGTCGAGGGGGAGGGTGGGAGAAATTTGGATGTAAGGGGGAATGATGTGAGGCTTATGCCTTTCGATGCAAGTTGTCGATTCTACCCCAGGAAGGCTCTGGGTCTCGTCACTGTGAATCTATGGGTGGCCAAGTTGTTGCACCATTTCAGTGGATTCCACTCTAGTTTACGACCATTTTCTTGTAGGCGAAGTTAGCCGAGTGGACTCTGCTGTTGGAATCTGAGATGAGAGGAGGACAATTATCTGCTTCAAATTGTTCTTCTATTTCCTCCATTGAGCCACATAGGGGAGAGGTTTGCAATTTGGTATATGTTATGCACTCGACCAACATATTTGAACCCACAGATCTTTGTGCTTGCGACATTTTGGCGATGGCTTTCTTTATGTGTGGAGAATCCATGATGTCCTTGCTTTGAGGAGTTGGGGATAATTTCCTAGAAAAACCCCCCAAAATTTGCCTGGGAAGAGGACCTATCAAGCTTCAAACTAGGTTGGTGCTTGTGAAGACTAAAAGTTTCCAGGGGCTTTGGGATGCTGAGTTCCAAGGGAGATTCGACGGGCCCCTTGTATGAGTTATTGTACCATTTGACCTCGTGGGAATGGGAATCTTCGATCATTATTAGAGGAACATAAGAAGCGAAGTATATGTGTTCCAAGAAGGATATGTCCAGAAGTGGCACGGGCACTAAGGTAGAGGAAGGGGCAAAGTTCATCTTGGGCCCAGCGAGGCCGAGTTGTGACATCAAATGGCGATGCTCATCATTGTATAATGTCTACATGTCATTTTCGTTGTCATTATCATTTTGGTTGCTCTCTCTGCTAGATAAATTGGATATAGAAGAATTGGAAGGTAATGATTCTTTGTGGTGGGGAGCGATTGCGAGGAGTGGAAGACTGAACAATTAATTTCTATTTGCTTCAGGGGTTATGAGCAACTAGGAATGCAACACAACACTGGCTTCCGATTGCAGAACACCACGATCTTGCAACAAAGCCTTCGAATCGCAGAACATCGCTGGGAATTTTCATCTCCATCTTACGCATCAAGGGCAAGAGGGTCCAGAGTTCGTTACTAACATCATTTCAACACGACCAACACTTCAACTTTTTCCCATATATTTTTGTTATCGCCATTCTTGATTCTTCAACGCTCCATGACACCTCTTAGTACATTTGCTAATTATAAATTTAAAGAAAGCGTGAAATCAAATAGTTAACTTGGCTTTAATCCTTACATTTCCAAAATATTCCTCAATCATTAATTTAGATAAGGATTTCCACATGGCTGACCAGCGTTATCAAACGTACATCAAAGATTTAATTTCGCTTTAATCCTCACATTTCCAAAATATTCCTCAATCGTTAATTTAGATAAGGATTTCCACATGGCTGAGCAGCAATATCAAACGTACATTGACATCAAATCGTCACTTTGAAGGTCCGGACTTTCGGCAGAATCGAAATTTTTTGACGAAGTGTCGGCCATAGACATGAGTTTTTAATGCGCAAACAAAAAAACACCAAAACCAAAACACAAAGCAAACGCAAGGAATATCTTGACGATTCCTTCCTCTGGTCCTGGAAATACACTTCACGAAATCAAACTCTCCGGAACTTCAAATCCTCGACTTTTAGACTGCATTCTCACACCATTTTCTCCGCTATTTCCATTACTGCTTGCATCATTAACCCTATTGACTTTTGTTTCGCAACTGCAATTTCCCAAATCCTTCTGGTACGGGCATTTTTCGTCGGTCTGACTAGCGGCCGGGATAAGGTTGTGAAGGTTTCAGCAAATTTTCGAGATGGATGATAGAAGCATTTCTGCTTACTGCTGTCATGCGTGCAACTGTTTCATAACAGTATTGGCCAGAGATCCCATGCTTTGCCCTTCCTGTGGCGGAAGCTTTATAGAGGAAAGAAGCGACGATGTTTCGAACTTTCCAATTGCGAACCCCTTTGGAGGGGACCTCATGGTGACAAGGCCGAACCGCCCCAATATCCGTGGAAACAACGGAGACACGGACGACAGGATATTCAGACGGAACACAACAGTGGGAAACAGGGCCATGGATTTTCTTTTTGGGTACGATACAGAAATTGAACCCACCCCCTTCCGTTCATACTTGGAGGATTATTCCATGGGCTCTGGTTTAGAGCAGTTGATGGAGCAGCTGTCTGAGAACAATAGGTGCCGCCGTCCGCCTGCCCCGAGAGATTCTGTTGACGCAATACCGACAATTATGATAAATTCTGGGCATCAGGCTACCAATTGGCAATGTCCTGTGTGCCAGGGACAGTTTGAAGTAGGCGGCGAAGCCCGGGAAATGCCTTGTAATCACATTTATCATTCTGATTGTATTCTTCCGTGGCTAGCACAGCACAATTCATGCCCCATCTGTCGCCATGGATTGTCAAGCGAGGTTACAGACAACACAGAGGTTGGATTTTCTTCAAGTCCCAGCAATGATACTCCAGGCCCGCCGGAATCATCAGCGCCCGGCGGCCGAGGTAATGTGCGAGAATCTGAGTATGCCCCTGTGATTTCTATTAGGATTGGATCAACTGGGCAAAACATTCCTGTCTATTCTACAGGTAGAAGTGCTAACTATGCCTATGCTAATAATAATAATAATAACATAGAAAGCAGTAATAACAATTCTGGTGGACGAACTTCGAACAGCGGCGAGAATGAACGAAGGTGCAATCTGTTCGCTTTTCTGTGGCCTTTTCGTTCATCTTCTGCGAATTTGCGGTCACGGCGTGGTCGAAATGCTTCGCCGGCCAATTCGAATTCAAATGCGGAATTCCGGAGAGGTCAGGAATTTCATCATGGTGCAGAAGTTTATTTTGCGATATGTGTATGTCTATATATATCAAGTAGAATCTGGTTCGACCAAGGAATTTAATTACAGGGGACGAAATGATTGTTAAAGTTCATGCGCAAATAAATACGGAAGCGTATACCTCTTTCTTACCATTTCGTAAGTCATAAACCTTGAAATCAGTTTAATTTAGAATCTTATATTTAATAATTCAATCCGATTGTACAGTAAATCTTTTTATCCAACGGCTATTTCATTACAAACATGGATAAATAATGTGAAATTTTATTAATAATAATTTAAATTTATTAAAATTCATTTCTTTTATTAATTATAAAAATATGTTTTATATTATTAATTTTTATTATTATTTAAATTAGTAAAATTAGTATAGTTATATAAATTAAATGGTTGGTAATGTCATATTATAAGACATTTCACATTGTTAAGATTAAAAATTTATAAAAATTGATTAAATGTTACTCTTCTTAATGTAAAATTTCAATTAGACCTCACACACAGTTTTGGATAAGAGCCCCATCAAGTATGTGTGTATTGCAATCATGTATGTTTTACTCTTTCTTGTTCAAATGAAGAGAGGTTAGTGTGAGCCAAAGAGTAAAATGTTGGAGAATGTAGATGAAATTAGCCCACAATTAATAACATGAAGAACATAATACAAGAATATAACAACACTATAACAAGGATTATATCACATGAAAGACTTAGTAAGCTAAAACCATCTAAGACATATAGAAATGGGAATGTACTAGAATCTAAGTGAAAATTAGTTCACAATAAGCTACTAGCGTGACATGGAATTAAAAAAGCAAAATTCAAAGAAAATATATAATCCATAAGCTGCAAATTAGTTTGTGAACATATGCCCAATGTGTAAACACACATGCACCAACAATAAAAGTATTGGATAGCCATTACAAATACGATGAAAATGCATGGGAATCAATGTAATGAGTGAAAGGATTCTCATTAATAATGTGACAAATTCATCCAGGGGGCAACTCAATTGGTGATCAAATTAATGTGAGTCCTCATAAAAATGAGAGATCCAATGTTCAAATCCGCTTGGTTGTCACCTGGTTTATGGAGAGGAGGATAGGGAAAATTTTAGGGGCGAATTTTAGCCCAAAGGCGAATTTTAAGGGATTTTAAATTTTAATACGGCGAATTTTTTTATATAAAACCCATTTTCTATAGTTTAATAAAGTTAGCCCAATAATTATTTTAAAAATAATTAATTATTAAATATTAGCCCAGCAAAAAAAAGGCGCATAAAACTGAAAAAATGAAATTTGCCCCCGATTTTCTTTGGTTGGAGCAGATTTCCATGGCATTTGCTTGGATTTACAGGGTCAGAGGGAGGGGTTAGAGTGATTTGCCCCTTTTTTTTTACTGGTTCGCCGGAATTTAGGAGAGGTGGTTGGGGCTTTGTGCACAGGCTCACCGATCTTCTTGTTGGCTGAGCGAGGGACTTGACCGACCCTCTCTGGTCTGTTAGGGCCCTCCCATAGTTCGAATTCGTTTTTGACGTATGATTTTATTTGATCTTTTCACTGTTCAGAAAATGGAAAAATCAATGATGACGCATGAGCGGCGGGGTGGTTGGATTCACCAAGGGATAGGCGCCTTGGGCTCAGATGTGGTGGATCTGCTCAGTTGCACGCATTGACGAGGGCAACTAGTTCCACGGTAGCTGGATTTAGAGTTTCAAGGTCCAAGATAGCCCATTTCCCCGATGCCATGGAGCTAAAACCATGGGCGAGGAGGAGTTTGGGCACTGATGTTTTCCCTTGGGTTGCAACCGTAATTATATTTTAGAACATACCTGCATCCCCTGTTCTGTTTGAATTTTGAAGCATTAATATTCATTTGTGCTCTACATGCGGGTGCAGAACGTTGTAGCATTCCAAGTTTATGTCGTTTGAATTGCAGACCTCAGAAGAGAGATAGATGGCTATAATGAACATTGAGGTTGGGAAAATTAGGAAACCATCACCCAAATGATATTGCTTCTCATTGAGTATTTTGGAGATAATATTACTCTACCATGTTATTCCCGAAAGGAAATCAACAGTTGGACTCTTTCTACCTCCATTGGAGCACCAGAGAGGAAGGAGTTCCAAGGGAGTGTTGACTCTTGAGTAGAGAAGGGAAATACCTTCCCTTGTGTTATATATGGAAATGGAAGAGAGTTTCAGATCTTCCCCTTGTGTTGTATATAGAAATGGAAGAGAGTTTCAGACCTTTCCTTGTGTTGTATATGGAAATTGAAGAGAGTTTCATGGTTGATTGATAGCTAGATGAGGTACATGGAGTCTTTGTAATGAAGAGATTGGCCAAGCCATGAGAGCAATGGATTGGGTTGAGTGAGTTGTAAGATTGTAGCTGGATCTTCACCTTGGTGACCTCATATATCAATCTAGGGGTGGCATCTGCATTGGATGCCTATGGTTGGGTGGTGAATCGCTCCTACACAACTACTTTCTTGGGATATCTTTTGTTAAAAGATAAATGTTCAATATTTGTTCTCATTTTTGGAATTTAAATCTTTATACTTTGCTATGAAGATGAATTTTTGCATAATGTATATGTGAATTCATTTAATAATGAAATGGCCATGTGTTTTTCATGATTTCAATTTTTTGGGTTTTCATTGGAGACCAAATTTGGGTTTAAATGGTGAACTGTGATGTTAATGGTCCATAATTTTTAATTGGGTTCAAGTGGTGTAATTGTTTGCTGGGAAAGCATTGATGGGGATGCCATATTATAATCAATGATTTGTGAAGGGAGGCAATGACATTGTAGGATGTCTTGTACCAACTACTTTGGGAGAAAAATTTTGTGAGTCGATTTAAGGGGTAAGTCTCATCACACAGGGGAAGGATATACCGATGCATGCTTTCACATGGATCTCTCCAAACTTATTACAAAATTCCATTCTTTCCCTATTATCGATAAGGTTAATCTTGTTGTGACAAAGATAGGCTTAGTGGACCAATTGATCTCTTTGTTGATAATTTTGGTATTGGGATTGCTTCAATAGAAAAAGCTTCTCTCACCCTTAATCTACTTTCTCTAGCATTATGGTCAATCCATGATGCAGACGGTTTCTTGTTTCGAGGGCGGGTTATCTAGATTGTGGGTATTGGTATATGTTCTTTGTGTATGAGAAAAAACTGCAATTTTGGTTTCAATATCACTACTCTCAGCTGAGATTCACAATGGCTTCATCATCAACCTGAGTAGTGAATGGTTAGGAGTTCACAAGGCTGGCCTAGTGACAATTAGTCATCTTGTCTTGTGGAGGCTCCATTATCATCATCTCCTTATGGTGATGGTAGTTGTATAAATTTTGAGGGGACAACCTCCATTGGGGTTGGGAGTGTGTATGGATGCCTTTCTTGGAGGAAGTGAATCTCTCTTCTTGGAAAGCACTTTGACAATCCTCAAGTAGCGTTCGCTTGAAAGGTAGGACATAATCAAGTAAGGTAAAAGGAAGAAATTCTTCCCTATAGATTTATCTCCTTTGAGCTCCTGCACAAGGGGTGCAAGATCATGGAGGAAGTGCTTGATGCATCCAAGGATTTTTTCTTCTCTCTCTCTCTCTCTCTCTATATATATATATATATATATATATATATCCCCAAGGGAAACCATGCTGGATTCCCCCCTCTTCTTTGGAATATCTAGATGGAGGGAAACTTAACTGCTAGCTACAATAGTGGTTGGTGACCTTGAGAGACTCTATTGGGTTTGAACCTATGAGTATGGCCTCCCATTGGCAACATGCCTCGGGTGGAGCTTTCAATTGATTGAGTTAACCCTCAAGGGTTTAGAAGTATATATATGTATATTTGTTTGTGTATTTTGTTTTTCAAGGAAAATCTCATGGGGAAATCCAAGGAATGCTTCCCCACATTTATAGATGGCATCCCTAGTAAAGCCATTGGCATAGATTAGTGCACCTCAACCAGGGGGGATTTGAGCCATGTTACTGCTGGCATAGAACTAGTCAAATTTCTCCTAGCACCATTGGCAACAGCCAATTGAGCTAACCCCTTGGGCTATATGTATATATATGTAAAATCTTAGATTGATGAAACTATCGAGGACAATCACAACCATTTGAAATGATTTAAAATTTAAAATACATTCCACAGCCTTTGACAGACTATAAATTTAGCCTAGATCATGTTGTAGGTTAAGATGTTAGGGGTTATGGTTTTGTAAAGTTGTACATCAAGTTGTGAATAGGGTCTAGTCCTTAAACCAATACAATTTTCTATTATGTGGTGACTCATGTGGATACAGTGAGGAAAAATGCAAAACTAAACTCTGTTTTTCCAAGTCTGATAAAGTGTTAGTTATCCATAGATTGAGGAAGAATTATTATTAAGGTTGGAGATTAGAACTTATATACGTTTTATTGTTCCTAAAATTGTTTCCCCTATATCTTATCAAGGCCCGTTTCACCTGTGTTTTTATTGATTCAAATTGAAAATTAACTCGATAAAGCTATAAAAAGTAGAATGAAAAATCAGAATCATATTGATCCATTTTTGTAGAATCTGGGTTTGGTGATTTCACTAAGTTTTTTGGTAGTTCAATTTAAGTCCTCGTTTCTTATTCCAGACTTAATTTTCTGGGTGAACACTATGTTTTCCTGATAAAGGATGAAAATTGTAGGTCAGCACCTGTTTATAAATATAGAAAATTATCTTACTTTCATCTAGACTGGATGTACAAATTTAGGAGTGACAAGCTAGAATCCTTCCAAACCATTCATGGACTTATTGGTTTTATATTTCGTTTATATTGGATTCTCCATGCTGTTTAGGTTGACATTTAAACTGACATAGTATGTTAAACTCCCATTGCTTGATATGCTAAACTGACATTTGATGTTGATGTAATAGGTGATTCATTTGGTACATTATTACCCCATTTTTCTTTAACATAACAAGCCATAGAAAACACCTTTATCCTTTAGGTGGTAGTTTAGACAGATTAAGCAGAGGGTCAGCCATTTTTTTATTTCTTATTCCCCTATGTTATATTATTTTTTTACTAATGAATTCCACTGTTTCCTTTGAAGATTTTGTTTACAGGTCATTTCCCGAACTCTTTGATTGCTAATATTTGATCTTGTTTTTTGTTATTTAATAAAGCCTGATGCAGTGAGGAAGTTCCTCTGCTTTCTAATCTGTTAATAGGTGAATTTGTTGCCTGACATTTCCTCCATGTCATTTTAAGTTTTAAGTGCAATCATGCTTCTCATACTATGCAGGCACATTAATAGAGTAAGGTGAAAGTCCACAATTCTACTTTGAGAAGTATCCATAGGACAATCCTGATTTCGTCTTTCTCACATGGCGTTGGGTCTTGGGGCTCTACTTAGATCATGTTTACACAACCCCTTATTTTCTTGGTCTATGCATCTTTTTGGCAGCATCATTGATGGCTTGTACTACCAGAACACAACTTCCAATGGTTAAAGTTGCTCGCAGGTTTGCTCTCTTTTTGAGTTGTATCATCATGCACCAGCCTCTATGTTATGGAAGATGATATTGAATGTAAATTGAAACGTTGTTTGGTTCTTATGCCTTGTCTAAAAAGTGCATTTACTTTGATGTTCTTACCTTCTTGTTGTGATAGATAAGACTGTGAAGCCTGGACCTCAGCCTAGTACAGGTTTTAAGTTGATATGGTAATATTTTTGGAATGCCCTCTTCCTTTGCCACACCTTTATCATAATGTCTTTTGATGAATACTAGGTTATTTAATTGGATTTGATTATCTTTTTAAATTTGTATACATTGACCTCACCTATTCTCACATTCACAAATTCACATAGACTCGGTTTTCAGTTGTGAGTTTACTTTTAATCTAGAACTGAGAATCAAAGTATATTTGACTTGTCACTTGAAAAAAATTCTATTAAAATCTGGTCTTCTCTAACAGTGATAGATCATTTCATGTAGATGGTCATTCATGAAGTCTCAATCAGCCATCATAAAGCTTGATGTGGCAGATTCACTTCCCAGAGCTCGCATTCAGGATCTTGGTGTTCTCCTGATGGGTGCAGGATATGAGGTAAATTTTTAAAATAGTCATACCATTGGGGGAAATGAGGCCATCTCATGTATCCTGCATTTGATTTGTGACTAGATTTCTTAATAATGTTGTGGATGATTTAATCTTGTTTGGTTTCTTAACATTCATGGATTGCAAGTCTTTTTGAGTAATTCAGCTCTGTATGGATTCAAAGGGCTTGCTGGTAGGCTTGCCCCTATTGGTGTCCATGGAGCTTTTTTGCTCATAATGGCAGGAGCATCCTTTAGTTCCACGGGGGCATATCGGGGTTCAGTTACAGTTCCTCAAGGCCTGAACTTTAGGATGGGAGATGTGCTTAATCCAAATGGGATTTTATCAAGGCCAATATCTGCTTTTGTGACTAAAGTCCACGTTAACAAATTTTACATTGATTACTATGAAAATGGAGAGGTATTTATCTTTCTCAATTGAGAAGCACACAGAGCTTGTGTTATTTCAACCCCTTTCCCCTCTTAAAAACCCTGTACACAAAAAAATGTTAAACAAAAAAGGAAAGGAAAGGCATGCTAGCTGGCACTGTTAACACACTATTTCTCTTCCTTTTACGTAACTTGAATTTTTGCTGTTGAGAATCTAAAATTTATGGGGTAATTTTTTTTTTTTGAAACAACAATGTTGAAGCAGCTCTCTCTTTATGACATGGTTTGCAAGTATCCAATGGATTAAGATACAACTCTCCTTTGTTTGTATAGGTATCCCAATTTCACTCAGACCTTTCTCTATGGAATATGGATGGCAAGGAAGTTTTAAGGAAGACAATCAGTGTGAACCACCCTTTACGATTTGGAGGGGTAACTATATATCAAACTGATTGGGGTATTTCAGCTCTTCAAGTACACAAAGATGGTGCAGGGCCATTCAATCTTGCAATGGCTACCTTACATAATGGGGATAAAAATATTTTTGGTACATTCTTTCCACTAGAAGATGACAGTAGTTATAACAAAACTAAAGGAATGTGAATTGACATTGTAAACCTCTTCCTTGCTTTTAATTTTCAAATTTACTCTTTACGTGTGAAATTTTTTTAGAGTAATTAGCTACAAGTTTCTAACAGTATGTCTAAGCTGGTCAGTTTTCTATTAATATTTTTGGTCACTGTAGATCAATTTTGGATTGGAAGTATTAGAGTCATCAAAAAGGATGGATCATGAACATGCAAAGAGAACAGAGTGCATACATCTTCTCTATATGCAACAATCCATATCCAATTCATTTTTGTCCTTGAAGTTGCCCAGGTTATAAATGCATCAAACACTGAGAAAGTCTACATATGTAACCTTTGTCTAAATATTTGGTGCATACTGAAGCAGGGCTAAAATGGATTTGTGATAAGTATATATATTTTTACATAGATAAGCTAAATACATCGTGGTGGGGTATTGATCATTTTTTTAAGGGGTATATGTATAAAATTTGGGTGTTTCTCAAATATTGTGGAGTTCAAAGCAGTATTCCGAACCTTGAAGTGATCTGTGGTATTCCTGTTCTAATTATGCAATATTCCCTGTTCACAGTTATGGTACGCATTAGCCAAGACACTGTCAGAGAGGGCTGCATGGGCGCTGGCCATGGAGAAAGTTGTGTCAGAGTATTTCTAAGCAAATATATTAATCTCCAAAATTATTTAAGATGGGGCATTCAAGTCTTTGGCAAACATGTTGATAAGCGCTCCTATATATGGTGCTTTTAGTAAATGGGATATCAATTGCATGAAAAGTTGTTTATGTTCAAAGCACTGGCCAAATTCCTGCTCAAATTACTAAAGCAGCTAGTCTATGGGCGTTGGAGATATCAAACAATCAATTTAGTGGAACTATTCCCTCTGGCACTAGACAATTGTGGAATCTCAGCAGCTTTCTGGCCAGTCACAACAATATATCAGGGACTATTCCAGTGGAACTCACTAGTTTATCCTCACTATCAAGGCTTTCTCTTGATCACAATATGTTGTATGGGGAGCTTCCTGAGACAATAATATCATGGAAAGGTCTTTCTCAGCTTAACCTTACCAACAACCGCATCACCGGATCAATTCCTGCATCGCTTGGGTTGCTGCCTGTTCTTAACAGCCTTGACCTCTCAAAAAATTTGCTTTCAGGGAAAATACCTCCTGAGTTAGACAATCTCAAGTTGATTTTTTTGAATGTGTCTGACAACCTTTTGTCTGGCTCTGTTCCTTTTGGTTACAATAATCTGGCCTATGATAAAAAATTTCTTGACAATCCGGGCCTTTGTGGAGGCGGGCCATTAATCCTACCTTCATGTTTCCAGCAGAAAGGAAGATCTGAAAGCCATCTATATAGGGTATTAATTTTGGTTATTGCTGTGATAGTAGTACTTTGCTTGATTGGTATAGGTTTCTTGTATAAGACATACAAGAATTTTGTTCGGGTTAAATCAAGTATAGAGTCATGGAATCTCACAACCTTTCACAGGGTAGAATTTGATGAGTTAGACATTCTGAAGAGATTGATAGAAGATAATGTTATTGAAAGTGGAGGTGCAGGCAAAGTGTACAAGGAAAAACTGAGAAATGATAATATTGTTGCTATGAAACAAATCTGGAACAACAGGAAACTGCATTCTACCCAAGACAAGGGATTTCAAGCAGAGGTGGAGACTCTAGGGAAGATTAGGCATGCCAACATTGTCAAGCTGCTCTGCTGCATATCTAGTTCAGATTCTAATCTGTTAGTGTATGAATACATGCCAAATGGGAGTCTGTATGAACAGCTTCATATTTCTCAAGGGGAAACGTTGGATTGGCCTACTCGTTATAATATTTCTTTTGGTGCTGCTAAGGGAATGTCCTACCTGCATCATGGTTGTTCCCCTCCAATAATACATAGGGATGTTAAATCATATAATATATTGCTGGATTCTGAATTGGAGGCCCATATTGCTGGTTTTGGTTTAGCTAGAATTGTAGAGAAGCTAGGTCAAATGAATGTAATGTCAAGGGTTGCTAGAACATATGGATATATTTCCCAAGGTAAGAATTTACAGCCGAATTTTTAATGCATGTGAATATATGTGTGTATATATATGCCTTAGCCAACAGAAAATAAACAATTTTATATGAACTGATTCAATTGGTAGACATGTGTGCAGAGTATACGTACACCCACAACGTGAATGAGAAAAGTGACATATACAGCTTTGGTGTGGTCCTGTTGGAGCTCGCGACTGGAAAGAAGCCCAATGATGTAGAATTTGGAGATTACTCAAACATTGTTAGGTGGGTTTAGAATCAGATTCACATCGATATCAATAACGTCCTGGATGCACAAGTAGCAAACTCATATAAAGAAGAAATGATGTTGGTGTTAAGGGTGGCTTTGTTATGCACTAGAACTCTGCCCATCAATAGGCCTTCCATGAGGGAAGCTGTGGAAATTCTGCTTTCCTGCAGCACAGATGAACGAATTAGAAAGGAAGCAACTACCACTTTGTCTCACCATCTCAAGAGGAATCCCAGTGCTTTTAGATATGCTTCCCCTTCTATATGCACTAGCACATGTCCATTTAATGACAATAAATGTGGCATAGACTTGTGACCTTTACCTTAATTTATAGCCAATATTAAAAGCATTGTTCAGTGATGCTCTTTACTTTCCTGAACTGCAGGAGAATTTGATTCACAGAGAAGTAATATATCTCTATATTATATTGGCTTTATCAGTTTGTTCCAAACAGGAGATACATCTATCCCTGTGGAAACATTTCACCAATCCCTTGCAAAGAAGCAGTTGTTATCCCCCAAATCACCAAGAACAAAGTTGCAAACAAATAATAAACCTATTGGGTATTCAGAAAAGACATCAGGAGATCCACCAGCCAGATTTGGTAACAAGTCATAACACAGCTAGAATCTCACTCTCTCTATAGCAGCACGCATATGAGATGTTGTTCTGTATCATAGCCTTAAAAACAAGAATCAAGTTGAGTTTAACATTCCCTTTAGTATATATAATAGGGAATTTTTGTAGCACAACTGTGAAACATCATATGCAAGGTAGCCTGTTTTGAGATTGTTCTATCAAAGAGATGATGACAAAGGAATAAATGTAGAACAATGTGGTACGTCATGGATGAATGATTGACAATAACTTCGTTGAATCTCTTCTATCATTTAAAGGTAGTCATGAGGCTTTTCTGTCTGGTTATTATATTGAGAATTGTAGTGTATTTTAACCTTTAATTAGGCATCTGCAGATGAAGAATTGTAACCACAAAAAGTAGTAGCTATCAAAGGAGGATATACAAACAACCTACCAGAGTGTGAAGATACCTCCAAGAATTGTATGAAGTAGAATAACGTTGAGTAATTTTCATTTTGTCACTAAATATTGTGTCTATATGGCATGTTTTATTACATGGTTCATCTTTAATGCAAGTCAGATATTAAATTGGATTCAATTGGTGTATTACTGTTAAAGTCTACACAGACTTCCTACGAGAAAACACTTAAATTTAACCCTTATGCGCATTATTTTTGGCCATCTATCTAATAATTAGTTATGTTCTTTTACCACCAGTTATGTTCTCTTTAAGGCAATCAAAAAATAAATTTACAACCCACTGACTAGTTAATTCACGCACAACTTAACCAAAATAGGTTTCCTTGTTGTGCAGGTGTTTATTACTGTTGTGAATTGTGTGTGGCACTGAACTGGGATTGAGTTTAGTACACAGTTCAATGCTTAGATTTTTTTATAATCCAAAACCAATTCATCCCTATATCTTGTACATTCTGGCCACATTTCATGATTGAAAGTAAGATTAGGTCAAGGTTCATCCAGGGTGAAAACTTTTTCAGTCATAATTGACTTCATCACATCCACGAACAACTTGCCAATAATTGATATCTGGCCAGATTTGTCATGCCTATAGAACAATATGGTTCTTTCGGTTATATTTTATTTGGAATTATAAGTTATAACTACCAGATTTGAAAAGATGCATATACTAAAAATGTATCTCTCCTTGTACAAATTTAAAACAAGACATCATTTGTACAACAATACTAGGAGAGCATTGGCAAGTTCTAGAGTGGGCCTCCTCTCCAATCAATGGAGCTATCAGGTAAATACAGGGTGCCACTGCTACTACTTGTGGGATTCTGCTACAAACAGATTCATGGCATGGCATGGGCATGACATGGGGAATTCCGAATGGAGTTTTTCTAATGGTTCTCTTCATGTTGATGGTTATAATTTTAACAGATTCAGCAGGGTAGCTGCAACTGGCACATATTCCTTTCAATATCCAGATTTTGAAGAAGTGAGAAGCAGTTCACCTTATTATAGTTACCATGATAGGTCTTCCTTTAAGAGATTCCCAACATCAAATCATTTCCATGAATATGGTTTTGTAAGAGTCATGATGGTGTTGTAACGTAAATTATGTTTCCATAGTTGAACATCTGAAGTATTTTGCGATATTGTTATTGTACCATGGCACCTAGATCGGATCCAATGTTTATCAACATTTTTTTAATAGAATGTTTTCTTTTCTTCCTGTTATTGTTCATTTCTCCTCAAACTCCTCTCCAACCTCAATATCAGTGCTTGTAGTAGCATGAGCAACAACACTATGCTTAGTAGAACTAGAAGAACACATTTTCCAAACTGCACGAGAAATACTTCCCTCACGATTCACCATGTGCCATGCTTGTTCTCCGTGGTTCTCTTCCTTCTACTCTTGGTTCAACTACCATATCTTCATTGGAACCAACACCCCGAACTCCACTAGACAACGATTCACCATTTTGTAGTAATGATTCGCCATTTGTACTAGTGATTCGCCATGATTTTACAAGATAATATAATCTCATGAGAAATTCGCCAAAAAATTATATATACATATTATATTATTAATAAAATCACCTTCCATTTTTCCTATGTATCATGGGGATTCACCCATTTATTATATATATAAATTTAGGGGGGTTCTTAAAATTTTCCCTGGAGGAGGATAGGTCGTATACCCCTATAGGTTTACTAGTAGTTGGGTGTTCGGCACATTGTTGGATACCTCTGGCTTATAATAAAATAATGTTGCAAATTCTAGCTTACAAGCACCACAAGCTTGTAAAAATCTAATAGTGGAAGGAGGGTTACTCATATCATCTCCAAGACAAAACCCTGGCCTAACCACCACTCATTTTTAAAGTTGCTGAGAGAAAGAATGCTTCCATCTCCCTAAGCATAGGAAACTATCTAAATGTGAGTCGAACTAAATTGCTGAAAGTCCCTCCCTTTGGAGGTATGAGAATATATTTATACAAATTAGGAGGTGACCCTTCAACTTCCCAACAACATTTTGAATGCCTCATGACCTATTTGACTGATGTACTTTTTATTTTCTTATGAATTTGTGCATGACTTTTAACATTTTCTATTTTCAGAATTTTGACAAACAATAATGTTTGCAATGTGGCGATTAAATACAATGATATTTAATGCTCCATATGATAGGGAAGATGTTGCACTTTGGAAGAGCTCTTAGAAAAATCCTAGGAAACCTTGGTGCTACGAGAGTTATCCATCAATTTCCAATACTTACCATTTCAACCTTTCTAAAATTGTTTCCATATTTAGAAGTTGATGGCATTTGTAGTAAATCTTTACATAACCATCTTTTTCTATTTGGAAACTATCCACATTACCACATGCCTTGCATACAATATGTATGGTATTTTCCATAGTTTTTGGGCTAGAGTGATAATATGGATTATTTTTGTAGCTGAGAAATTATATTGGAATATGATAATTGTTATATATTAACACAACTCGCTAAGAAACTAGAACCATCTCCTCTTCTTCCACCATCTTGGTATGGACTAGTCCTTTTCTTCGACGATTTCATTTGGTTCTTTAACTTGAATTAATGGATTTTGCTTTTGGGTGTTGTAATTTCCTTCTCCTTCCCAGTTTTATGATAACTTCCTCTAATGAATTATTCCAAAAATTGGGCATTATCTTTTCCTTTTCAAGACATTATTACTAATTTTGTGAATAATTTTGACTTCTATAACCTATTAAAATGTATATTATGGACCTCTTGTACCACCCCTACAATAATAGAGAAATCAATATTGTTATACATTCTAATTCTGGTTTTCATACAAAAGAGAGAGGCAAACACTTGTGTAATCCATGTTAATGACTCCCATGCTTGTAGGAATATCTCAATTTGAAAAGTTTGGAACATAGACAAACAAATGCTCTTAGAAAATCCAATATTTAGCATATTTGTAATTGTAGAAGCCACCATATCTGTGATTTATAATTTAGCCATCTACTTCACCTCTCTCTATTTTGATAGGAAAATTTAGCAATTGTGACAATAACAAAAGGCTAACAATGAGGTGTAAAGTGTATGGTACTTTCACAAGGGGAGTATATCCTTTACTAACCATCACTCCAAAAAACTCCTACATATGAGCATTTTCCAATACAACATATTCATCCTCGCTTCTTCTTGCAAGAAATTCTCCAAGGATATGTCCTTTGTATACTTAGGATGCACCAAAATTACCCTAGGTTGAATCTCCAAAATGGACAACACCTTCAAAATTATGGGTCGCATCAGTAGATATTATTATGTTAACAACATATCATGTAGCTTTAGCATATGTGTAACTTCCAAGGAAAATTTATCTTTAAACAACTCATTGTTTTCTCTCATACCTATTATGACCACTATCATATCAGTATATATAGAATTTGTATTCTTTAAGATCATTATGATCATCTTACAGTGCAGACCAATTTGAAAAGAAGACATAACAATACCCCTAATGGATTGAGCAGCTTCATCCTTGTATCATTTATCATGGAAGGTTGTTGTCTCGGGTGAAAACTAACTATGCCATGCATTGATTATTGGAAATACCAATGTCAATTGTATTTTATTAGTCACTAAGGCTACAACACACTCCATTCTTATGTATCCATCACCAATTACAATAGTTTTGCTTGTAGCATAAGGTGCCATGACATTTACATGCTTAGTTGCACCATTAAAGTCACACAAACACATATATTTTCTAGTTATAATGTGCTTCACCTTTTTTAGCCTGAAAAATAAATTATACTTGTCTCACACATATGCCCTCCCAATGCAGTAAAAATTCTAGATCAAAGAATTTATTTCATGTTTAGCTGCTTGGATTAAATATTGAGTTATTCACTTGAATACTAAAAATCATCCTTCCTTTTCAATAACCCTCTTGAACCATTCACATTCCACACAATCATATTATGTTTGTAGTGTCCAACAGGGAATTACACCTTGTGATAGCTGGATTATAGGTCCTTGCTCTTATACCACTATGATGGGAGGAAATCGAATTTTCCTACAAATTTCATTCACACAGGTATATTATCTAATAAACATAGAGAAATAAATCAGAAATGTGTGCACACACAACAATAATTTTCTATTACACACCAAATCACATAATTACATGAAGTATATATGGTGGTTATGAGATCCAATCATTTCTAAACCAAGAGATTGGTTTTTGAGAAAATATCTCAATAATCCAACCACTCAATAAACCATATCTACCTAGTTACTAAAGTAAGAATTATTTGCAAGTGCCCCCTTTAACACTTACATTATTACAAAAATTAAAAATTACATATGAATCACATATGTATTTCTGGTCTTCATCAATACTCAAATCAACTTTGGAATCTCGTAGAAACTTCCCTTTATTCACCACCTCTTGAGATGCCACTTGAAATCCATTTAAAACATGACTTCATTCGACCATCGTTGATGAAATTTGTATAATTGATGCTTCTCGATCTCCCGAAGGGTAATCTCGATATTTGACTACCCTATGGACAAACTACCATCTATCTAAATGAAATGAACTACAATTTTGATAGTCGTATAAGTGAGTTGTTTTGGTACTGAGTGTATCCAATATTCAATTATGTAACTTACCTTTCCCACACATAGGGATCTGATAAAGTAACCTGTAACTGATGCTCTTGAAGCCCGAAGCAAAACAAGGTTCATTAGCATATAACAAAGTCATACAATCAAATTAGCACTATGTTATCTTTACACCGAAGAACATTGAGAACCAATAGTTTTATTATATTCCTTTGTTTATTAGTTGGATGTGCACCTTTTACAAAACAAAAAAATTCAAATAACTAAAGCATACATGAATGACAGTTATTTTAGTGATCTAGTGATCAAAATTTAGCTCAAAAATGAAAGTTCCCAAAATCATTCGAAATTAGTTTCAAGTCGTAGTATTTATCATTCTGATTCAAACGACAATTATTTTTCCTTAATCTAATGTCATATGAAAAGGTTATGATGTTCCAAAGTTTTTAGTCGACAAAAAAAAAATTGCAGGTAGCCTGATTGGGATGATGACTGGGCAGTCGTACCGCTAATTTCAACAAGTCTACTGAGTGTGTATGGTAAAATCAAGGCTTTCCCAATGGAAACCTCCTATAGGTGGAGGGTGGAACATTTTATTGGTTATATTTTGTTTATCGTGATCCAATGAGAGGATGCCACATGGCCCAACCAGAGGCCGCGACGTGGCACCTCGTTGTTGGATAAATTTTTTTTGAGGGTCTAGATGACCTTCAGTGAGATCGAACACATGACTCACCTTCCAACATTTATTCACCTTACCAAATCCCCCACAGTGTGCTTCTTAACCCCTAAGGGCGGAATGACTATTTAAGGTTTCATTGGGTGCCTTTTTGGGGGAGGGGGTTGGGGATCAAGTCAACTACTATTCCACACGAATGATGATGCAATAGAGAGGGCTCGGGGACTAGCCCTGACCCCCGGTATCAAGGTCACCACATGATCATGGTGCAGGCGGAACAGGGCTCAGTGGAGTGGAGCTTGGGACTAGCCCAACCCTTGGTCACATTATCCTCCACATGACCTCGACGAAGTGAAAACTGGTGGGGAGCAGAGTCAAGCCATATCTCTGGGCATATAGAGCCCATAAAACCATGGCTTGAACCATTGAAAGGGCTTCGGTAGTGGGGGAAGTTAATTAGCCCCGGCCCTCAGCCACATTAACTAT